>BMAU01006126.1:0-125978 GCA_019973935.1 Trichonephila clavipes | reverse complement strand
CTGCTACGTATTGCTGGCTCTAATCTCAGAATTCTGTTTAATCAGACACACCCCCGTATTTGCGATAAGACCGTAAAAATCGCTAAAATTCTAACTCTTTCGGACAATTAATATTTATCGCTATTTTTTTCCTCTTTCATTTTGACAAATGCTGATTTATATTACCCCGCAAAATCGTCTGCATGTGTAAATTGAAAGGGGGTATGCAGGGACGAAAGGGTTTACCAGCGCCCATCTCGACAGAATCGTAGACGATATGAAAGCCTAGAAACGGAAAAGCCATTTAGATAATGCTTTATATATATCGCCTCTTCTCTTCGGAAAGAAGGGGTTAGTACAAAAGAGGGAGTACTCCGTTGAACTAATATATATGCGCCATTTTTGGTCATTTTGGTTTTTAAATGAATATTAAAGGGACACACACACACAGTACACTAAAAACGACCAAAGTATCGATGTTTTTAAATTATCTTATTTTAATTGTACGACTTTTATAACAAAGTGTACAAAACTTCGTTGTTTTAACTATTTTTTATTTAGCCAGTTTTTTAACTTTTTTAACACGCTTTTATTAGCTTAACCTGCATGTAACGAAATCTTTGAATTCGAGTTTTACCTACTTTAAAAGGTCAAAATAATGTGAAATTTTGCACACTTGTCAAGGACCGATGACAATACGTACTATAATTCCATAATTTTGTTCCATTGTCCTGATCAGGATCCCCAGGCTTAATGATTTTCCCTTTTTCAGATTTCGCGACTAATTCCAGATCTTATTTCCAGATTTAGCGACTGATTCCAGATTTGGCAACTAAAAGATTAATTTAAATTCGTTAAGCGAAAACGCTTGTGTGTTTAATACAAATACAACAAACAAAAAGATTAATTCATCAATGAATAAATGATAGTTTAAAAAACTAAACAAAAACACGCTTTTATTGAAGATCGAACTAAAAAATGAAAAATAAATTATAGTTTTAAAAAAAAACTGAGAAAAAAACACGCTTTTATGATTAATCGAACTAAAAAGTAAAACAAAAATTCTTTAATTAAGAATAAAATGATAAACGAGAAAATTAATGTCATTAGGGTAAAAGAGTGGGGGTGTGCTTTGTACTATATTTTTACACTAACTCAGGATTTCGGATTAGAAGTAGTAAGAAAATATAACAATTGATATCGAGCCCCCCAGACATTTACCTCAATGACATTCATTTTCTAGTTAGTCATTTTATTCTTATATTAAAAATTATTTTTTACTTTTTAGTTCGATTAAAAAACTATAAAAGCGTATTTTTTAGTTTTTTTAAACTATAATTTATTTTTAACATTATGTCGAAGCGAAAACTGAAACCAGAACATGTGACGTGCGCATCTATCGTTTTACTCTTGTGAAGATCCCCTTGGATCTCACTTTGAGAACGAGAATAATTTGGAGTCAGATAAGAGCCAGTAGCCATTTTTATAAATAACTTTATATTTGGTTATCTTTACCAAATAGAATCAAAAAGACTTTTAATAACAAATAATTCAAATTAGCTATATGAGGTTTAAAAGGGACTTTCGTTTAAATTAACTTAAATATTTAATGATCCAACTAATTAACAATTAGAATATCGATCACGCAGATATTACCACGATAAGAGATTCCAGAATTATATTCAATAATGTTCCTATTGAACATTTTTAACTTAATCTCACTCCTAATATAAAAGCTTTAATGAGACTTTAAATATAAATCAATATTTACCACACTGAATCCTCAACTCTTCCTGAGATTATATTATCCACCTAGAAATCTCCAATAATAAATCTCTAACTTCACTATTATACCTTTCTGCTTCAATCTCTCTCTCCTACTGCTTCTCACTTTACTATTCCGTTTGACTTAAATACTTTATCTAATCTGCATAACAAGGAATCCTGTCCTCTTTTTGGAGCTGATTGGAAATAGGTAGGGGAATTAAATTTCCCTAAAAAAGACGTCTCAGAAGGTTAGTGATAAAGTTCCGTATAGGTTTGTCACACTCTGACCTTTACAACATGAAATGGTTATTTCTCAGGTGTTTATTTTTCACCGTAATCGTGTATTTATACGGCTAAGACGTTTTTTAATATTCAGTATAAGGTTTTGAAACTTTTTCTCGTTATTTGTAAAATAATATTTTGTGATTCTGTGCATAGAATAAGGATTTTTTATGTGATTTTTTTAAAAAAAATATCAATTAGATATAACTGGGTTTTGTTTCAAATGTTTTATGGAGTCCGATGCGAACAAAAATTCTAAAAATAAAGTTATAAAAAATTTAGAAATTTCTGACAATTTTTTACCATTAATTGGGGTTCCTCATTACATATTAACCCCTTCAAGGCTCATCTTATTTCTAGATTATGGATAAAAAAAATATCAATTTTTTTATGCTTATTTTCAAACATATGCATATCTTTTTAAACAAACTAGCACCATTCGCATAAAAAATTTCCTAAAAATTAATGTAAAACTAGTAATATATATATATATATATATATATATATATATATATATATATAAATTTAAGTAAATTCCTACTTAGAGCAACAAAGAAAATTTTATTTTAGCTACTTTTTATTAAATAATTACGATTAATATAAATATGTATATACAAATGACAGAATCACAAC
This sequence comes from Trichonephila clavipes, assembly GCA_019973935.1. Classification (NCBI taxonomy): domain Eukaryota; kingdom Metazoa; phylum Arthropoda; class Arachnida; order Araneae; family Nephilidae; genus Trichonephila; species Trichonephila clavipes. The sequence continues at coordinate 123,317 of BMAU01006126.1, read as the reverse complement.
ATTAAGTAGTAATTAATTTTTATTAATTATCCTTAAAGTATAGCACTGTCATCCAAAACAATCGTGTATATAAAATTTCAGTTCAATTGAATGCTTTAAAAAGTAAGAAAAAAATCTTTTCAAGTTTTGACACCAAGTCGCTAAAAAGGAAACCGACGTGGCTGTATCTGTTATTCCCTAAATAATTAGTTTCAGTCAATTAGTTCTAAGTTATTATAATTAAATTATCGTATTTTTACCCAAAACAATAGTGTATAGAAAATTTCAGCTCAAATGAGCGCTTCACTTGAAAAGGTTTTTTTCCTCACGTTTTAAATGTGAGAAAAAAAACCTTTTCAAATTTTGATATAAGTCGCTAAAAGAGTCTCTAAGTCACCAAAAACGATGCCAACGTGGCTGTATTTGTAGTTTTTTGAATAATTAGTTTGAATCAATTAATTTTTATTAATTATAATTAAATTATTGTATTGTCATCCAAAATAATTGTGTTTATAAAATTTCAGTGCAATTGAGTGCTTTAAAATATATTTTGCCGCCCATCCGGTATAGTGGTTAGAGACGCTGACTGCTGTTCCGTAGGGAGTGGGTTCGAATCCCAGAGAAGACATGAATGTTTGTAAATGTATTGTGCCTGCGTGGCATGGGTTTACTCTAAATAGCCGTCGAGCCACAAGTGCTCTCGTGAGGTTGGAGGAAGGGGAAGAGAGGTGGGAGGCATCTGACCACCCCCAGAGTATTCTCCCTCTAAATTGAGGTGAAATCGAGCCAAATCGTTCTGTCACCTGTATGGTTCTCAAAGCTACCGCTAACGACAGGCGTCACTTAGGCCTTTGCCATGATAAATTTCGTGGTCCTCGATCTGGCCTTTGCCGATCAGGTGGCATTAGTAATAACAACAAAAAAATGCATTTTATTAACGACTGAAAATTCCTCCAATATAGATAAATATATAGAGAATGTGAGCTAGTAGGAACTGAAAAATCTATTTAAATAAATGAGTAAGTGTATATATATATATATATATATATATATATATATATATATATATATATATATATATATATATATATATATAAAGTAGGCTTTCTGTATGGCAGAAATAATTAGATTTTGGAGTCAATTCACAATAACTATAAATATAAAGCTTTGAATAGCTAGGTTTTACTTGAATTACAAATTCTATTTGTGAGAACCCCCCTGGGTTCCACCCTGGACACTAAGATTGAATTGAGGCAAAGAACTACCAGACGCCATTTTTAGAATAACAAATTATATTTATTCAATTGATTCAATTAGCAACCTTTTAAAGGCAAATATTAAATAATATGTCTGCGTCAAAGGGACTTAATTAATATTAAATTAATATTAATTTAAATCACAAAATATGATATTAATCAACTACTAAGCTCGATATCGAACGGGTTTACCGGAATAACAGGACCGAGAAATATACGCAACTTGAATTACTAACATTCATTAACTTTACTATATATTAACTCTTGTGGTCAGATAAACTAAGTTTTAAATATCACCTGGCTATAATGTCGTTCTCTCCAGGTAGATCCATTCTTCCAATGGTATTTCGCTGACTAATGACAGTAAGACTCTAATCACACAACCCACTCGAATCTCCTTAACTTCGGCACTACTTCTCTTGGCTCAATCGCCTTCTATCTGCTAACTTACAACGCTCTCCTTAAATACTTTAATTCATTTGCATATCCCGTTTTCTCCTTTCATAGCTGGTTGGGAATATACAAGAATATACAATCCTCAAAGACGCCTAAGAGTATTAGTGATAAGGTGCCTTATAGATTCGTCACATATTTATATCTTTGGAAATTTAGGTAAGTGATTATGAAATTATTATTCAAAATTTGATCGTGTATTTTAAATTCGAAAACGCGGTACTGCACATATAATCCAACATCGCAATCTGGACGGTAGAATCTTTTGTTTCTCTTCTTACCATCTTCCCTCGACTGTCTCTCTTTGAGCAGCAAATAATACACTATCGTGTTGGATTAATTTTCTTCTCTGTTGGGGGAATGTAGTCAAAAAAGTGTTTCATACTAGTGTGAAGGAGGGTGCTCAGCAGAAGAACATCCTCTTTTTACAGAAAATTCCACTGAATGGCACTTTTCAATTATTCGAAACATAAAAAAACACATGTAACATAATTTGGGAAAGACCGATTGCACAGTGTAAATTTTCACAGAGCCCGAGCTACACTCGAGATAAGTCAGAAAGGTACCTTTAGCCTGCCCGAGCTGATCTCGGGAGAAGTTGGGAAGGGGTTAAGAAACATGTTATAGACCTTTAAAAATCTCTTTTAAAACTGAAATTCGGATTCATAATAAAAAACTGAAGAATTATTATGTTATTTTTAAAAAATAAGTACAGTGGGTGATCGGTTAACGAACATAATCCGTTCCAAGACTATGTTCGCTATCCAAATTGTTCGTTAACCGATCGTCGATTCACCATAGACTTCTATGTGAAATCGATTAATTCGGTCTGGAGACCCTAAAAATTAAATTTTAAAAAATGTATAATTTCTTATAAAAATAATAATACATACATATAGTCTTGCATATTAATCGGTCCTTTTCACTTTTTGCTTATGGGGTGGTGAAGAACATGTCCAATGTCGATTGCTTTTCTCTCTTTTTCAGGATTTTCTGGAAGTAATTAATAGCATTATTGTTGTAAAGATCCCCAAACCTACTGACATCAGCTTGGTATGGGTGCCATTCTAAGACCATCGCTCTGACATCCCCCCACTTTTTCAAAAGATCTTTAATGGCAGATGTCGGCATGGGTCCTCTTTCGTCTTCCTCTTGTTCAGAAGGAGACACATTTCGCTGTGTTTCTTGGTGTTCTTCATTCAAAATTTCTTGGAGTTCTTCTGTCGTCAGTTCATCTTCATGTCCCCTCATGAGCTCTTCTATGTCATCCTCGTTCACCTCCAATTGCAGATCTCTAGCAGTTGTCAAAATTTCATCCATAATTTCAGCGGTGTATCCCTGATCACCTCCGAGTATGTGTTCGTTGTCCAAACACAAAAAATCTTTCTTGGAAGTGTTCGTTATCTGATTATGTGTTCGTAATCCGAACACGAAAATCTTTCGTGAAAGTGTTCGTTAACCGATTTGTTCGTTAACCGATCACCTACTGTATATTATAAATATGTGTGAAAAAAAATAATAATGGAACACATTTACTTTTATTAGACCGTAATTTCACTATAGCAATACAAATGCATCAGTTATTTTATATTTTAAATTGGTTTTTAAAAAAGTTCTTGAAACAATGTTTTATTTTTCCTGTTGCATATAACCAAGTAAAATATCTGAATTCCATTTTTGTTAAATAATCAAAAACATTTCTGAGCACTTTTTTTTAAGAAACAGTTTAAAAAATAATACTTGAAAATCATTTTTTGGCACAATTTTGAATCTTGAGAAATATCAAACAATAATATTTGTTACGTAATTTCGTCTTCTTCGTAAGATTTTAAGTATTAGATTAATATTAAATTTTGCAACATAATAATTGAGTAAAGAATTAATTGAATTTAATCCTTTCTCTCATATAGTTTAAAATGTGATAGTTTATTTCAGAACCCATCCATATAATATGTTTAAGAGGAGACGGTATCCTGTACACAATTTATTTTTATTTATATATTTATATGAAAATGTTGACATGTACCCTATTTGAGCACACATGAAATACACATTTCAGAAGTAAAATAACATTTTTAATTAAACAATTATTTTAAATTTTAAAATTCCAGAAAATTTTTTTTCTAATATTCTTAGAAATGTTTCTCACAATTCTTTGCATGGGATTGGTATTACGAATATTAATTTTATTTAAAAAAATTTTACGTGTTTGACACTATAAAATACAATAAAAAAGCAATATCTAACTTTGATGTCTTTTAAAAAATAACTATTCATATAAATCTTTATTCTATGCATAGAATCGTTAAATATATTATAAAAAAACAAACCGAATGAGTTTTCAAACTTAATGTTGAATATAAACAAAATATTAACATTTTAAATATACGATGATGATAGAGAAAAATAAAAATTGGAGAATAAGCCATTAAAAGACTGTAGAAAATGTAGGCGTCACGTGCTGTAGTTTCGGTTTTCACTTCGTCATGCTGTTGAAACAAGTAATATATATATATATATATATATATATATATATATATATATATATATATATATATATATATATATATATATATATATATATATAGTCAATTTCTTCTTCGTTAGAAAAACGTACCGGCGCCACCTGTTGCAGCTAGTTGTAACTTCGTCAGAGATAACGTAGAATAAATTTAAATTTAAAAAATAAAATTTAACTAATGAATTAATATTTGAAAAAACTGAATAAACATCAAGAGTGTCATCCATTACAAATTTTAAAAAATATATTTAAACTTGAGTGGATGAATAAAAAGTATTTTAATAGCGATTGATCTGAACAAGATATATATAGGGAGAAAGTGAACTAATAGTAGGATTTGAAAAAGATTACTAGCGAATTAATGCAGCTAGAGCTACTAAATTTTATACGCATATTTAGAAAAGTCCCACAATTAAAAGGATGAAAATAAAAAAAATAATAATTCGATATTTTGGTCATTTTTAGGTTAATATGTCTCCTTAAATGCACAATCAACCAAAATGTTGTAATACTATCAATCTTCCGAATTAAGAGAATAAAAAGACGTATTGGAATAATAAGTACTTAAAAAAAAAGCAATCTACTGTGTCCAAAGATGGCAGTCCCTTTCAAGTTTGGCTTTCCAGAGAGACGCGTCCGTAGAAAATCTGCATCTTTCAGATATGCCCAGTAAATGCTCATAAATTTCAAACTAACTGCCTGTTAGAAATTATCGAAATGTTTTGTATGCAATAAAACTGATCTTAGTCTTAGTTTCTAATGACCGCGACGATAGATGGCGCTTTTCAAAATTCATGCCGGGATTAAAACTCCGTAGAGCAATTGTCGTTCGTAGAGCAACTCGGGTGGGTGAATAGGACTATATAAATTATTACAGGACAGCAACAACTGTGGTTGCATTATGCTTTGTATCTTTCCTGAATCCCATATCAATAATATATATTCCAAAATTTAATCCCTGTAGCAGAGAGTTTTGACCGATTAGTATTAAAAGGATTTAGTTTTAAATCGCTGTATGATGAAATACTCATTAACATTTTTGACACTTTTGTTTTAAGGGCAATTCAAAGTCTTTTATTACTTCCGTTTTACATTCTCAGTGTTTATAGATGCAAAACAGCCATTTCTGAGATTATTATACGAAGAAAGAATGTATGTGAGACTGTACTTAATTTATATACTCTGAAATTGCACATTTAATGCTCTTTTTTATATTGTGATTTTAAGTGTTTGGTACTCTAATATTTTTGGTTTGAATTAATATTGAAATCAAACAGTTTGATTGGTTACAAGAGTATTTGTGACCGATTACACATTTAATTAAGATTAACAAGTTATATAAAAAAAATATATTTTAAGCCAATACCTACTTAGGTCAAAAAAAGAAAATTTATTTTACTTACTTTTTATTAAATAGTTATAATTAATACAAATAGGCATACCCATATGACAAAATCACAGTATTAAGTCGCAAAATATATAGCGAATTTCCTTACAGTTTTCCATTTTTCTTTCTATATAGGGTGTCGGACTATTATTTTTGTTTGGTACTATTTATTCGCTTTCTATTTTTTTCGTTTCTAATTTATGAAGCTGATTGGGGTCTATAATTTCTTATTCTATCCATCTCTTGTAATGCTTCATTATTGCAAGGAACCTTTCCAGTGAGTTTCGAGCAGTCTAGTTTTTCAATTAATAGTCCATCTAATGGTTTGACATGACTCAAGGCGACATATGCTTGACCTGCTGCGAAGAGTTTTCATCCTAGATATATTACTGTATAATCTACAGAGCTACTTTGTATCTTATGTACTATAGATGTCCATGATAGTATTAATGGCAGCATTCTTCGTTCCGCATTACCGTGGCTGCATTTGGCGGGGAATTGCACTGATATTGGCACGATTCTGATTAAATTTAATTAATGGGTTAATATTAGAAAAAAACTGCATTAGCATCAAGTGTCATCCACTACAAGTTAAAAAATGTATTTGTGAATTTGAGTGGATGAATAAAAAGTATTTTATTAACGATTGAAAATTTGGACAAGATATATAAATATATATAGGGAAAGTGTGAACTAATAGTAGGAATTGAAAATGAAATATATCCAAGAGGGAAAAAATTTCAACATCGTAATTTGATTTTTAAAAATATATTATAACAATGAAAAGTTTCTTAGTGTGTAATTACTCATAAAAGTTACCATAAAATAAGTAATTACTCTCTTACTACAATTACTCAAAATAATTCATGTGTGAAAGTAAAATACTCATAAAAAATTGATTATTTAACTATCGGTAAGCATGTTCCTTTTGTTGAGTAGTGATCCGTTAAAAATGATTTTTGAGGAAATCGACTAAGATGGGGGCTATAGGAGCATAAATGATAAATCTACTTAGTATACTTCTGTTTCAGTATTTAAGTCCTATTCTTTTCAAATTAAGTGGCGAGAGCTCTAAGAATATTTTTCAAAAGTCCAACGAAACCGGCAGGTAATGGTTAGTTTTCTTATACAGGGTGTTGCCGATTTCGATCGACAAACTCAGAAGGTTGATAGCAAGCTGCATGGAGACGACAAATAAACAGAGAACATGAAGTCGTAAGCCTGGTGAAAATCGCGATTTTTGTAACTGTTGGGAGGACGATGACCCAGACAAGGAGAAGGGCCAACGAATGTAAAAATTTGGAGCGCCGTGATAGGGTTGAAGAAACCTGCACATGTGCAAATTTCCCACTCATCTGGGGGGGGGGCGGAATAAAAGCGGGAGTACCTGTCACTGCACACCAATAAGTAATGTTGTTGTTGTCGTGTCCTTGCCAAAGAGAAGGAAGGAAAGTTGTCATAGTCTGGGACAGGTTGGACTTCTACACGATAGATGGCAACACCACCCATCTCCACTTTTACAATTTAGATATGGGCTAGAGGGGAGAGAAATATTCTCCAACATCCTGCACCCGTGATTTTTGCTGCGACCGCCCGCAGGACTTTCGGACCCACTGATTTAACGAGCACTTACTTCGTGTGTACTCGGAGGGTATTTGGTGGGATTGGGCATCGAACCCAGGCATTCCGATCCGGAGTCCGATGCTCTAACCCCTAAGCTACCCATGGTCCCCACCAAAAAGTAATATGTAATACACTTATACTGTACACTAGAGCATGTGGTTCATGCACGATGGAGCACCAGCGCATTTTTCGACTGCGGTGCGTAACTACTTCCCTCCTACATATCCCGGGAGGTGGGTTGGATGCGGCGGAACTGTTGCTCGACCTCCACCCTCTCCGGACCTTAATCTCTTGGATTTCTTCTACTGGGGCAACCTGAAATAGTTTGTGTATGAGACGCTGCTGGTTACAGTGAAGGATGTCAGGGCACGAATCTTCGTCGCTTCATATGACATCGCCAGCACAACGGATTTGTTTGAACGAATCCGACAATCTTGCGTCCGCCGGTGTCGGCTGTGCAAAGACCTGCGCGTTTGAAACTTTGAACGATTCGTATGACAAGCACTTGGCGTTGCACTTCTGACGTTGAGTTGTGATGCATTGTTCGTATTGTAAACATACTTTACACCTAATAAGTATATTTATTACCTCTTATAGCCCTTTTTATTCCATTTGGCATCATACCATTCATAACCGTTTTTACGAATTATTCCGACTAAACGGGATTTGCGACCCCATGTTCTATGGTGATTTGCCGTCCCCATGCTGCCTACTGTTACACCTTTGAATTTGTCGGTCGAATTCAGCAACACCCTGTATATTCCACATTTATTCGAATCTAAGCCACCATCGATTTTAAGTCGCACCATAAATTCTCAACACATTTTTGTGAAAAAATATAAAAAAAAATAGTGTAGAATGGTTTATTAATCTCCGATTTCAACGAAATAATAATAATAAAAAACAATGAGAACTCATAAGAACTGAGTAATTAATTTATTTTACCAGTATTAAGAACTTTTAAATACATGAGCCCGTAATTGCTCTAATCATCAGTATCATGTTCAATTTCCCCCATCTAACGATTCTAAACCGCACCCACTTTTCAGTAGCATTAACTTTGGAAAAAAAGTGCGGTTTAGATATGAATAAAAATACGGTATTTTTATGTACAATATAATCTGATTTACTTTTCTTTCACTTCATATATGCAACACATACCGTAAAATACGGCGTATAACGCGCACTTTTAACACCAAAAAATAAGATCGAAATTTAAGGGTGCGCGTTATACGCCGGGTATAAAAATGAAAGCCTTAAAAATAAAGAAGGATGAGCATAGAAAAAAATTAGACTTCTACATACATCAAAATACTATTTATTTAAAAGAAATGAACTTAAAACATTCCTTATGAACTTAAAAAAGGGGTTGTATTCTAGAAATATAGTATATTTTTCTAAAGCTTGGGGGGGAATAAAATAAAGGGCTTCAAAACATAAGAGCATAGCATGTTTCTTCGTAGAAAGTGGGGTGCGCCTAAGGGGAAGGCGAATATACCTAAAAATTGAAAAATGCAGCGTGGAAGTATAGGTGCGCGTTATACGCCGTATTTTACGGTAACTTGCTTACTTACCAAATATTGTAACAATTGAGATAACTTAAAAAATAAGTTTTTGTTGTTTCGAATTCCAACAAATTTGAAGAAAATCTGCATATAACACATTTATTATTAACTAAATCATTTATTTTCATTCAATATTAATACAATTTATAGCTCATTTTAAATTTACACATTGAAAAACTTACACCTCACATAACGAAGCATTTTGTGACTCCCAAAAAAGATCGCTTCTAACTTTAAAAAAGCACCTTTGTAAAAATAAAACATTCTGTAGAGTGCAAAACAGAACCTCCTCGCCAACTCCTATAAGCCCCAATAACATATATAGAGTTTATTGTTCCTCCCTTATCGAATTAATTTGATTTGCAAACCGCCAATTAAAACCCCTGAATCAACTCTGAATTCCTGCCTGTAATTATACAAACGTGCCTGTAATTACACAAAAAAATAAATGTAAATATTTAACTTGCTACTTGTGTTAGATTCCCACCCATTACGAAATTTAATTGAAATACGTAGTTGAAAATCGAATATTTGCGGGTAGAGAAAGTTGCTCCGACGTAAAATCGGTTTATTGATAGATGTTTACCGTACATTTTTCCCGGTGAGTTGCTATTTTACGACAGGATCTAAAGTAGCTGATTTGTCGGTAATTCTTAATAGCTGTGACACACGTATTGGCTTTATGTTATGATTGGCCAGTGATTGATATTGAATGAATTGGGTTCTGTTTGTTCACGTGAAAGCAGGGATTTAGAACGGCTTTCCCAGATTACGTTTGGATTTACTTCTTTTTGACACGAAGGATGGGCTGTTGTTCTCTAGGTTTTTAGGTATCACAACAGAAAGTGGGGAATGGATAAAAATGATTTGTTGTGACTCTCTGTCAATATTGTGAAAGGAGAATGACAGAGGTAAAGGTATTGTAGAAATTGAAAAGGTATATCAAAAAGATCGTTTTTTCCCCCTCCAAAAGTTCTGCAAAAGGGGGAGGGAGGAAAAAGCACTTATATATTTAAAAATAATAGAAAAAGAAGCATCACACAGGCTTCATCATATATGTATTCCTAAATTATTAATCCAGTTCTGCGTAGTAATTTAAAAATTACATCAACAAAAGAGAAAGTTATATAGAAAAAAAAGATGCTCAAATTGTTATGTTTATTGTTTAAACATGTGACGGGCTCACGCGTCTTTTCATTAACATGTCCTTTGGGTTCCATGGGGCCAGAATTAATGGCAACTCTTTTCCAACCAAATCCAAAAAGTGAAGCGTGAAAGAAAGATGCAAATTAGGAAGCTTTTTAATATCAGAAGTTAGAGTAAGTGGGATGGCACTTCTGAGGAATGTAAACATAATCCGCGTGGTTCAAGCGTGAAGAAGTTTTGGAAAAAGTTACGCGGCGACGAACAGAAATGATACGTGATACAGATCCATTGAGTCAAGGTGCATAGCATTGCACTCGAGTAATTACAAGGCTTCATCTAAGATTGTTGTGATCGTTACTTCAAACTACAGTAAGGTGGGATTGACTATTTAATATTAGAATTTGAGATAGTATTGGAATTGAGTTTAGGCGAGTCAGTTATTGATAGTGGTCCGGGTTAAGTTAATTCGGTATTATATATATATATATATATATATATATATATATTGTGTGTTTTGATACCGTAGATTCTGTCACACATATTATTATAATCTATTTTGTTAAACGATTAAGTTAAATATCTTAATAAAGTCAGATAAAGATAATGTATGCTTCTAGTTCTTCCGTTAATCCTACACCTCTAGCTCACGCTGATACTCAAAGGTACGTTCACCCTAGAGGAGGGGGGAATATAAAGAATAGAAATGTAAACCTAGAGGTCCTAAAATATGCCTTCTTGCTTCTCTTTATGACAGAAAATCCACCGAAATTTAGTTTGGATTTTATAACTTATATTAAGAGGACTCCTTTCGGAAAATAAAAACTGGTACTTACCTTTTTCTTTTCTGTCGACCAATTTCGTCAAAAGAAAAGACATTGCCAACTCAAAGAAATGTTGCTAATTTCTGTTATTGTTCATTGTGTTTGAACTGTGTTTGAACGTCCGTGGGAATGGACGTATATTGCGGCATTTGGTAACATCTTTTGATTTGTCGGAATTGGCTGACGGTATAATACATAAGTACCTAATAATCTTGGAAAAAAATGGAAAATGCGCCACTTAATAGAGCTGTTTTTTTATCTATTTAAATATTTAAAGTCAGGCTATAAGACTAAAATGTTCTTTATACAAAAAAAATCTTACTATTTATTGTTATTGAACGACCATTTAATTTTGCTTGTAAAGGCAGCAGAAATAAGATTAATTATTCAACCAATTTGGCGAATAGTTTAAAGAGAGAATTCATGCCAAAGCTTATTTGTATAAAATATTATGAATTACATTTCATTATTACTTAAATCCCTTTATTTTAAACAAAAGAAAATATTTACATTTTAACCAACGAAATATTTGCCAACACCTGCCAACTGCAGCTGCAACTTTTTCGTTTTAAAACAGAAATATTACGCCCATTAAAACATACTTTTCCCTTTTTTTAATGGAATAATACCGCAATTTTGTAAACATTTAGCAACGTTCTTTTTCAAAGAAGAAAATGCCAAATTTTAAGCAATGTTTGCAAAATAAATAAAATAAAAAGAAACCGAGGATATATAAAAATGAGATGTTTTATAAACAAAGTTATTGTGTTCGAACATTTGTAGGTCAATATTTTTTCCACTTTATTGAATGTATAGTGCGGAAGGATCGAAAAAAAAATTTTTTTAGAATTTCAAAACACATTTATGAGAAAAAGATGTCTTGTTTTTAGATGAGGAAAATAAAATGAAAAAACTTAATTCTTATGATTTCATGCCCTCAAAGAGAACGAAGTTTAGGTATTTCAGCTTTTTTACGGTAAAAAATCAAAGTATTTTTATTATAAAGAAATACAGGTATTTTACTGTTTTTTAACATTCGTTGCAACGAAAGGGCACCACTAAATAGTTACAAGAAAAAATATCAGGTACATTTCAGAGCTTTTTTAATATTTTTTTTTTTTAAAAAAAAACCTACTGTCGCGAAATGACAGATCCCGATAAAGAGGAAGATCGAAAAGAACTTGGATCTTGTTGGGCGGCCAAAAGAGTCAGACTAAGGAATTTTGTAGGTTCTTTCACTTCAAATAAACAATTTCATCAGAAATCCAGGTACAATAAAGTCGCTACTTCTTTAATGGCTAAAGAATTTTATTCCAGAGACAGCCACACACAACACAAAAAGAAAACTAACTATGATACATTTAATTTTAAGTTGTTAACACCATTTTGTTACTATCTTTCTCAACGTAATCACTATATCGCTCATTCTAGCATGTTCTCTCGCTCCGCCATCTTGTCCCTCTCCTTTCTATCTTTTTTCCTAGTTGTTGACGTTCGCCATCGTGTTCACTCTCCTCCTCCTTCTTTCCCTCTTTTCTCTCTCCTCGATGGCCGCGCCACCTATAAAGATTTTTAAACTTCTGGGCGAATCTTACAGTCAGAAAATCCGCTTTGAACCAAGATTTCTTTCCTGTGCGTGATCAGATTATTCTTATGTTCTTTACTGTTAGGAAAACAGAATTCCTTCATTTCTTTAGTAGGAAAACAAAATACATGAAAGTGTTCCGACTAAGAGATCATCTACTGAGCTTGGAGGACGAGTTCACTAGAAAATGTCAGGATTTTAAGAAAAATTGAGCCTGAATTCAATTTTTCCTCTTATCTAGTGGCGTAAAGAAGAATATTAGCTCCCCTCCCCGTCCTGCAAAATCAGGTTTTGAGCCCCAAGACGGATCATGCAAAGGGTACGTACTTGGTGTCAGTCTTGGGCCCCTATGATCCTGTCCCCACCCGCAACACGGGGGTTCCGGGGGTGTACGTTACGCCACTGCTCTTATCCCATTACTACTGATTTTAAAAGCATCCGAGAAAGCTGCATGTTATTGACTTGTTGTTAGATCACAATGTGAAGGAAATGTTTAAAGCTACAATATTCATTTTTACAAACCTTTGTCAGCTGGAAAATTTCCACGTAAGAAGATATTTGCTGGGATTGATTGATTGATGGATGGATGGATTTTATGGCGCAAGAGCCAATTTTGGCTATACTGCGCCAAACATTCGTTAAAAAAATTAAAAGTGTAAAATAGGGTCTGTAGTCTGGACGTGAAAAGAAGAAGAGGAGAAATGGGATGACAAGAAGAGGGTCGAAAATAGAGAAGGATTACTAGGGTACCCCGGGTTCGTGAGTCCCGAGTTTACCAAAGACAGTAAACCCCTTGGGAAAAGGAAAAGATCACTAGGGTACTTCGGGATTGTGTGACACCCGTACTCACCTAAAGAAGCTGAGCCCCCTGAAGGGGATATTTGCTGGGAAAATGTTCCCTATGTTTTAGTAGATCATGTGAGCAAAGTTCTCGCATGATGATCAGCAATAGCAAATATAGGTGCTAGTTGGCTGACATAAACTTACAGAGAATTCAAACAAGCACTCTCAGTCCTGATTTCCAAAAAAAAGTAGAAAAGTATGATAGGGTCTGTGTAGCAACGTACACCCCCGCAACCCCCACATCGCAGTGGGGTGCAGGATTCTAGGGGGCTCAAAGCCTAACTGCCGCCAAATACGAATTTAACCAAATTATAAAATATTAAAGGCAAAACCTGAGTTTTCAGGGGGGGGACCTTAATATTATCCATTACGCCACTGGATAGGGTCAATGGCGCACACAAGGGAGGGGTCCATGGTTCCGGAAACCATTACTTAGCCCTTTTTTATTGATGATAAAATCCTACGCACATAGTACATAAAATTTAATTAATTATTTGTTATTAATAGTTTATTTTATTAATTGATGCTAATTATTAATTCAATAACTTCTTTTTTTTGTTCCCAAAATCAACAAAATCAAAAGAATATGGTTGGTCGCATGTTAAAGTATGATACGAGAACGGTGGAGTTTCCACCCTGGGCCCCTACCCTTGAAAAAATTTTGTGTGAGCCTCTGAACAGGGTACATATTAAACTGATTCTAAAATGAAATGACCTTGCAGCAACAGATAATGTGAAATTATCACAATAAATAAAACTGCCACCATTTTTACATTTATTATTTTTAATAATGGATGTCATCATTTTAAAAAGGCGCTGCAATCCAATATCCACAGCTCTCATAATGAGGCCCACGAGGCAAAACAATTTGCTCACCCCTGTACAAAATGTTATTTGGCGACGGTTTTTGATTTGGCGAAAATAGACGATGGATTAATACTGTTACGTAGATCCGGGTTCTAGGATTTTATGCAAGACAACCACAAAGAAAATAAACAGTTCTTCAAGAGCGATGCGAATTTATTATCGAAAGTCAAATCCTTTAAATACAGGATTCAGCAGCAATATTCACAGGGTAAATCTCCGAAGGTCTTCTCACCTTCAACAGCAATCAAATACAATCATCAGTGTTTAAAAATACACGTAAGTAAAAGATTATTCACAAGCACAGCCGAGCTAATCGCTTGTCAAAACAAAGCTCTCTACTCGCTGGTTTAATCAAGACTCCCCGCCGTACCGAGCATCTTTATTTATAGGCGCGACAGAAACTTTCAGAAATATAACCACTCGTGTCATTAGCCTGACATTAGTGGAGAGATCCACTACTTTCAAGAAGAGCACAGAGGGTTCTGAACTCGCTAACATGGTCGCCAATGACGCCAAAATAGTCGCCAACTTGTTCGCCCTAAATGATGCCAACTTGCCTCTACCGCCAAGACTTCGCCAAGTTCTCATTGAATCGCCATTATAATAATGTAAGGGGCGGCATTGCTTGTGAATAGTACAATTTTAACATGAAATAAATATAACACAGAGTAATATAAATGCATTTAAACACCCAAATACAAATTATTTACACTATTTACACAAAATTCGTAACAATACGTTAAGTAACGAACAACGATTAACTGGTATTCTACATCACTGTGAAAAACTGTGATATTAATGCATAATCTGGAGTACGAAATCCAATACAATAGTTACTTAATACTCTAAGACCTTATATTTCATTGTGGGCAATAACGAATATCTTGCTCATACACATAAAAATCCGCAAAGATAAATGTAAAGAAATAATCAAATTACACTAAAAACGAAATTATCCAGCGCTTAATGCAGTTTGTTAAGAAATACAAAACTAGTCCTTTTAAATTCCTGACAAAAAAAAAGCGTTTTCTTGCTATTAAGAAGCTTTAGGCGGCTAAAAGCATGATTGGGGGTGATAAAAAATTATTTATAGACTCAAATTGAAAGAGGACGTCGGTTTTGTAGAGGGAGGGAAGAGGAATTACGCAGACCAGACTAATGCTGACAAAGTGTTAATGCTCTAAATGTCTGCAAGAAGCTGATT
The DNA here is from genome assembly GCA_019973935.1 of Trichonephila clavipes. NCBI lineage: Eukaryota > Metazoa > Arthropoda > Arachnida > Araneae > Nephilidae > Trichonephila > Trichonephila clavipes. Next base: position 108,067 of record BMAU01006126.1, on the reverse strand, counting down.
GGTGCTTGATTTGCAACTCTCGAAACCGGATGATTTGTGTCGGATGATAAAAAGAGAATAACGAGCTAGGAAGTAAGAAAATTAATATAGGAGATTTAGTGAGGATTTAAATGTAGAGAAATTCAATTTTTTTCCCTGTCTTTCTTTTACTTATTTACCACTTGCTTTTGCTATGCTACTGCTGCGTAAAATAAAATAAAAAGTCTAAAAACACAAATGCTGCGTAATCCCGAAGAGGGAATTTGAGATTTATGATTGTTCGGATAGATTGGGGACGATCTGACAAAATTCTGAGATGTTTCCTTCAAAAATTTCAAAAACTTTTTTAAAGTTTTAATTATTATAGAAAACTTATTTATTTGGCAACAAATAATGAAATTTCTAATTTTCGAAGAACAAAATTTAAAATATAAAAATCAGTTTTTCTTTTGTTGATAATATTAAAGTGTGTGTGTACAGTGGTGGTATCTTCTTAAGCTAGTAACTGCCTCCGGACAAGGGTGATCACTTTTGTCTAGTGGTTATGTTACGCAGCTACGGAACCTAGCGTCACGGGTTCTGTCCTAGGATTTTCATCCACACGAGGCCGAACTAATGATCGCATCAGTGAGATGGGTAAAGAAAACAAGATTGATTGAATATTAACGTCACACTGTTCAGCTACACACGGGCTTTTGGCAACGGACCACGTAATTTTGAACAATGGTCAAGTGACGTGGAAGACACCTGAGCTGGCACCCCCCTCTCTAACTATCACACCAACAGGAGGACGTTTCAGCTCTCGACAGATTTAGTGTGCATCGCTGCCCTACACGGCGGGTCTTTAGTTGTACTGCGTTCGAACCCGTGACAAGGCAAGCGTAAAGAAAGCAAGAGATCTGTTGTATATAAAGTCATAATTTAATTACTCTAGGCTGAACTTTGAAGTGGTTACACACAAATACTTTCACTTTTAAACAATAATGAATATTGCTCACCTGATACAAGGTGAAATCAGACAGACGCACTGGATCTGAATATCGGTGGATCTTTCCTAATAATGGTAATAAAACTACAATCTTATTCCATCCTGAAAAAGAAGAAATATACTCCTTCAGAAATAAACCACAACCTTCGCTCCAGATTAAGTAATCATTAACTTCTTATATTTCGATATCAAAATTCGTATGAACTAGCTCACTTTAAATAGTAAAACTCATTTTCATACGTCACGATTCCTTCACAGAAACAGGCCTTCAAAATAATTTAAATGATTCCTGAAAAGGTTTCTCCTCTCGAAGTTAGTTGAAAGGTGTGAGTATTTATTTAATGTATTATATATATATAACGCAACATGATGACTATTGGTGACAGACCTCAGAATTATAACATCAGTGAAGTGACGAGAACGACACCTGAGCTGGCACACAACTCTACAAACTACAACAACACACCAACGGGAGGACTTTGAACTTCAACAGATTTAACGGGCCTCTCGACACGGTGGGTCTTTAGTGGCACTAGGGCTCGAATTCATAACAGACCGGCCGCGATCTCGTGACCATGGCCACTGTATTACCACGGCCGCATTGAAAGGCGCAAACAGAACCCGCTACAAAACCATCCTTCTAAAGCCGGGTTGGGCATTACGTCGATCGCGTTCGACCAGTGGACTGCCAAGACATTTTGAGGTGACATTTATTCCTGAAAATTTTACCCAATTACCAGTTAGTGAAAATGTACCCCCTCCCTTTTATTATAAAAAATATTTCCGAGCATGATATTTATTCTGGAACACTAGGAAAATGTATAAATTTGTTGTCATTCAATTTGTACAAAATTAGTTGATGTTGTTACTGATGCCACCCGATCGGCAAAGGCCGGATCGAGGCCCACAAAATCCATCATGGCGAGGGGCTAAGTGACGCCTATCGTTATCCGTAGCTTTGAGTACCATACAGGTGACGGTACGATTTGGATCGTCCCCCCCCCAATTTTGAAGAAGGACGTTTTGGTGAGGGGCCTCCCACCTCTCTACCTCTTCCACCAACCAAACGAGAGGACTTGCGGCTCGATGGCTATTTAGAGTACCCCATGCCGCAAAGGCACTATACATTTACAAACATTCATGTCTTCTTTGGGATTTGAACCCAATCCCTACGGCACCGCCGTCAGTGTCGCTAACCACTATACCGGTTGGGCGACACAAAATTAGTTCTTGTGTGTGCATACATACATATACGCATACAAAGAAATACATTTAACGCGTTAACGCATACGACGAAATGTCGATTAACATGAAATAATATATACATCGGTTCTCTGACAAACTAATACGTATTTGCATGCATTTTTTTTCTCTTAGCACGAAACAGAAACGGCTTAACACGTAAAGATGGAGGAGGATATTGTAATTGAGCCGACACTTCATAAAACGTTTGGTAAAATGAATAACAAAATGGACGACATTGAATAATTTTTTGACAATTGGATGCTAAAAAAGACAATGCAAAGAAAAATGTCAGATTATTTTTCAAAAACTCAATAAGTGTTTTTTTTTTAAAAAAAATAACTTGAAAATTTTGTGTATTAAATTTCATTAATACAAAATAAACATAATTCACATAAGTTCATGCGAATGTTTTTGCTTCATTGATTTTTATGAAATGCATGCATACGTATATGCATACTATGTGAATAAAACGTACTCTAATACAGAGTTCCGCAACCTTTTTATCACCGCGGACCCCGGCCAACGTTTGTTAATTTTACCGCGGCTCTCTGAGGGGGAGGATGTTGATAGTTTATATTTTACTGTCTTGATTTAATAATTTTAATTTAATTGTATTTAATCGTGACTTCTCTGAATAAAGCATAGATATACCAAAAAATGAATATAAAGTGATTTAACAAGGAATATTAAATAATTTTCATGAAAAGTAGCCCAAACCTAAGAAAAATATACCACAGTCAATAAAAGAGAAATAATTTAAGGTTTCTTGTGTGGACCGGTAGTATTTGATCTACGGACCCGGGGTTGCGGAACACTGCTCTAATAAACTTAATTTTGTTGAATATATGTTTTTTTTGCAGTATTTCTTGACACAAGATTCTTTTAACACGAAAGAATATTTCCGTCTCCGCAGTTTCATGTTAAGAGATATACTGTGTTAAACGATCTCGTGTTAAGCGTGTTCCCTTTATATATGTAGTACTAACGTTTTCTCTGGATGTCAAAAGCATAAAATATGATTAAGATTCAAAAGAACCTTGATCTAGACACATTTACATGAACTCTTATCTTCAATTCAGACAGTTTGATTTCGTATCTTGTGTGTGCGTGCTTTATTTATCATCGTTTTCAACAAGAAATTGTTCAAAAGACACGGAAATTCATACAAAATCAAATTCACAAAAAACATCATTTTGCCACACAAAATACATTCTTCCACATTTTCCAAGCCCCTATTTCAGTCCACTTTATTGGATGGATGACAACCCCCATATAGGAAGACCAGTTTTATCCAAAAACATACGGAAAAAAATAAAAGAAAGAAATCTACCCCCATCTTGCGGTTGTGCGGATTAAACCCCGCATAACTCATTTACTCTCTTAACAGAAAGATTATCGTTTGCCACAATTCATGTTTAGGGATTTACGGAACGTTCTTAATATCCTTAGTCATGTGGGAGAGCACGTTTGGACCATTGTAACCGTTGGAAGTAGTTTTTTTTAAGTCGGAATTTATGTTATGTCTATGAGAATATAGAAGAGAGGAGGTTGTCCTGTGTGTTGTGATTGTAAAGCTTGTATGTTTTATTGAACAAAAAAAAAATGATTTTTTTTTTTAATCCTTTAAGAACTAGAACAGTTATTGTACAACATATGTTTCTGAGTTTCTGACTAAGATTATGGGGGGGAGATACTCATTTTGTGTGTGGATAAAACTAAAAGGTAAAAAGTTATTTTTTAAAATATGTTTTAATAGAGAGTTTTGTATGAAAATACTACCCGTTACCCACTCGCTTCTCTGGGTATTTCATAATATTGTACGACTCTGTCTTTCTCTGAGAAGTTTTTTAGGTTATGCACTAACCCGATTGTATTGAAAACAGGGCTTGTAGTCCCGGGATCTCAAAATTCCGGGAGAGATCCCGGTGTTTCTTCAAATTCCGAAATCTCGGGATTAAAATAACTAATCTTGTCATTTAATTTTTGTCTAAATTGTATTTTAAAAGTTTTTTTTCGGCAAAAAAAATTTTTCTAAAATTTAATTCTCAGAAGATTAACACACACACACACACACACACATATATATATATATATATATATATATATATATATATATATATATTATATATATTATGAAATATGTAAGTAGAATTTTTTTCTAATGTGCACAGTTATTTTTTTCGTATTGATAAATATATTAAAAAAATAATCTAACAGAACAGTTTTAAACCCTAAAAACTAGACGCGTTTTAATTTTTTGTGTTTAATATTCAATTTACAACTAAAATAAACGAATGTGTGAACAAGTGGTTTGTTAAGCATAATAGATCAATAAGGGTAGAGTTTATCAGTGTGATTCTCAAGAATTGGAAAAATAATAAAACAATAAAATTTTTATTTAATTTATTTATAATCATATTTTAGCACAACTATCTGGAATTATTTTATACTTAAATTTTTGGGTCAAAATACATATTTTTATATTTAATTAGAAACTCCCCATTAATAAACTGTTAACATAAATATTACGACTTTAAATTTTTTTAAATTTAGAAATCCCCATGGCTTACAAGAACTATTCAGCTTAAAGTATTTCTGATATGTGGCAACATTTTTTAAGGTGGGAAAACAGACAAACATCTAAGTGTAAGCTGACTGAGACTGCCAGAAAATGTAGAAAATTGATGAAGGTTCTACAAAAGGTTTCCATACGCATTTATTTTCGATGCATAAAAATAAAGTCGTAAGCCCATTTACTTCTGCCCAAAAAAATGTATCAGAATTAGAAGTTCCGCCAAAGAAAAAAGCAAATGAATTAAGTTTTATTTTAGTTTGTTTCGATAAATAATAATGTTAAACCAATTTTTTAATTATGTGTGTTCAGTTTTATTATATAATTTCAACTACGTTAATGTATAAATTTTTTTCATGAACAATCAATTCCTAATCTCGGGATTGAAAATATAACGCGGGATTGTAAACCCTAATTGAAAAATATTCGCTTCTTGATTTTAAAAAGTCCAGAACATAGAACATCCGCTAGGAACAGAAGTATATTCATCTCATTTACACCCTTGTAGTATCTCTCCTAGTAGATACTCAACAGAAGAAATATGTTTTCCAGATTAAAATTCTATAGGACAAAGAAATCAAAATGGAACTTTTGAGCAATCAGACTTACGGACCACCGCAACCCCTCTTGGGAATCGATTTTCCTACAACCTGTTCCTAACGAATATTGTAACGTCGTCAGAAGGTAGCGTGAAAATAATACATCACAGCAAGGTTGTGGGAGTAAAAAAAATACTTTTAATTTTTTTCTCCAATAATATAATCGATTTAAGTTAGATTGTAAAGTTAATAGTTTCCGTGCCTAGCCAGTATGGTGGCCCCGTTTTGAAGTCGCTCACTCCACAGCTTGTCTCCGTCCAGTCCGCAAGGCGTTTTTTCTCATTCGCGTTTCGGATTCCTGGTCAGCATCACCGAACAAAAAACTCTGGGATTCTCCTCTCCGCTTCCTAAAATGACCAGCCCTTGTCTTTTCCGAGCTCTTTTTCCTTCTTTTTCTCGTTCTCTTTTTCCTTCCTCCTTTCTCCCAGTTTTTCCAACATTTTAAAACACCAGGGGCAGTCCATTTCTCCCCCCTCACGTCTTCTCATTGGTGGGCCCATCTGAGTCGATCCTACAACCTCAACTCATTAGAGCCCATTGGTCCATAATCCGCCAATCGTCCACTCACCCGGTTTCTTCACAAACCAGCAGGTGTCCGACACATGCACCGACGGCCGAGCCACCTCCGGCCCACTGTCGTCGTTTTACCGCCTTTGAGGACAATTCGCCACTGTGTAAGTAAGGCGACAGTCCGCTGCCCCGGAAGCGATTTCGTCCAGAGTAGAATGGTCAGACAATTGTTGGTCTAGTCTAACTGGCACCAAAGTCCAGACGCTAAATAAGCGATAATGAACCCCAGCTGCACGTGCACCCAAAACTCAGTCTAGTATTGTCCTGAAATAGTATTGTCCTGAAAGAGTGAAACTCGTTTCGAATGGAGGACGTCACAACTTCCTCCCCCTAAAAAAAGTCCATTTAACGGGACTGCTCTGGTCCTAGTTGGATTCAGTTCTTAGAAATCACACACATAAAGATCGTCCCATCAATGAGATTGATCAGGGCAGCAATTCCGGTATTAAACACAATATAAAAAAATAACATAATACATGAATCAAATTTTCAAAAAAAAATGTACACTCCACACAATTAGATCTTAAAATCCGAATATGGGATTCTTTTTCTCAAAGTTACATTTCACCTTTAAATTATAATTTTTAAACAAAATGCGTCAAATGCCAATCTCTTACTAACCATCTACACTTAATCGCGCATGACTACAGAAGTAAACATCTGTTGGCCTACGGTTGACTAAGAGACATCAGAGATTTTCACTAACATCTATTTTCTTCCACAATGTACACAGATACACTCACAAACATACAAATAAAACAGTAATTTAAATATATATAATAATTAATAGAAAAATCTACAAACTACTTATTCCAATCTACTTAGGCCGTCCGCGTTTCCATGGAGCCTCCCAGGTTTGTGTTTGATTTCAAAATTAAACGGCTGTAAACTCAACGCCTATTTTTGTAACCTAGGATTAGTACTCCCCATCTTGTTTAGGTACCTTAAGGGGTTGTGGTCGGTTTCTATAATAAATTTTTGCCCGTCTAAATAATGCTTTAATCGCTTTAGACCAAAAATTATCGCAGCTAATTCCCTTTCCACCGTGCTGTAGTTTTGCTCCGCTTTAGAAAATTTTTTGCTTAGGAAAACGATGGGGTGTTCTTCCCCCTCTATTCTTTGCGATAAAACAACCCCAGCACCCACCTCACTCGCGTCCGTTTGCAGGATGAAATCCGTGGCAAAATCTGGGGCAAACAATATGAGTTGGGAGACGAGCTTGGCTTTTAGCTCCTCGAACGCTTTCCCACATTTCTCATCCCAAGTGATCTTCTCTTTCTTAATTTTCCCTTTCAGTGCGTCGGTCAAGGGTGAAGCTATTGTGCTGTAATTTGGGATATAATGAGAGTAGTACCCCACTAGACCGAGAAAGGATCGTACCTGTGTTTTAGTGGTGGGCCGCGGGAAATCTGCTATAGCTTTTATCTTCAGATCACTCGGAGACCTACTCCCTGAACCAATTCGATGCCCTAGAAATAAGACTTCCTCTTGAGCAAACTTACATTTAGAGGGTTTCACTCTTATCCCCGCCATTCTCAATCTTCCTAAAACTATGTCGATATGCTTTACGTGATCTTTCCACCCTTGGGAAAAAATGGCTATATCGTCTATGTACGGCAATGCAAACTGCTCCAACCCCTCTAAAACTTGGGCCATCAATTTGCAAAAATAATAGGGTGCACATACTAACCCGAACATCATTTTCTTGGGGATATAGGTGCCAAATGGAGTAACGAAAGCTGCGTATCTCTGAGCTCTCGGCGTGAGCGGAATCTGAAAATAACCTTTCGACAAATCCATCACAGTTACATAGGGAGCCGCACTCACTTTTTCTACTATCTCTTCCATATTTGGCAAAGGGAAAAATTCAGCTCGAGTTATCTCGTTCAATCGACGATAATCAACACATAGACGAGGGTCTTTATTTGGGCTTTCTACTAAAATAAGGGACGAAGTGTAATCGGACTGTCCTATCTCTATTACACCCAGTTCCAACAAACGTTTAATTTCTTCTCGCAATATGTTAATTTGTCTCGGAGACATCCGATAAGGTTTTGTTTTAATGGGCTTGTCGGAGATCAGTTCAATATCCATTCGCATCAAGTGAGTCGTCCCAGGGTCTGGGGAAAACACGTCCTTATTTTTAGTAATGACTTGTTTTAATTCGTCGATCTGAGAGGGGGATAGTTTAAGTTGCAGTTGACTTTCCCGCAATATTTCGTGATAGTCAAACTTTGTGCATTGTTTATCTGGATAAGGAATTTCAGCATCTCCCTCTATGTCCTCCGAGACCTCTTCTACAACCAGGCTTACCAGCTCGGGACTCCGATCATACGGTTTTAGTAAGTTTACGTGATAGATAGTACTACGGTCCCTTCTTCCTGGTAGATCTATCACATAATTTGTATCCGAAATTCTACTAAGTACCTTTCCCGGCCCTATCCAATTCACATCAAGTTTATTTTGTTTAGAGGTAGCTAACACCATTACCATATCCCCTTCTACAAATTTCCGTTCCACGGCATCGCGATCGTACCACGTTTTCCTTTTAAGTTGGCATTCTTTCATCCTAGCGATCGCAATATCTTGGCAACGTTTGAGTCTATTATTTAACTGCAATACATATTCCACTACCGATTGACTCGTGTTTCCCTCCTCCATCCATTCCTCGTAAACTAACGTTTGGGGTGTTCTCAAATTCTTTCCCATGACCAACTCGGTGGGACTGAAACCTGTACTCTCGTGCGCAACCGTTCTGAGAGAGAATAATGCCAAAGGAAGAACCCCCTCCCAATCTTCTCCCGATTCCACGCACAAAGCCTTAATTACGCGCTTGATGGTTCTATGCACTCGCTCCACTGCATTGCTTTGGGGGTGGCTGACTGATGACCTCGTCACTTTGATTGCGAACTTATTGAAAAAGGTGGTGGTCAATTCACTAGTGAAAGAAGTCCCCAGGTCGGATTGTATTTCGCGCGGGAATCCTATCCTAGAAAAGATACTCAAGAGGGCGTCTATTACGTTCGGGGAAGTAATACTCTCCACCGGAATAGCTTCCTGGTACTTAGAGGCTACGCAAATTGACGTAATCAGATATCTGTTTTGCTTTGTTGAGACAGGGATAGGTCCCACAGCATCTATATTGATTTTAGAGAATACCTCCGAAATAATCGGCACTAATTTCAGGGGTGCTTTCGCCTTATCTCTCGGTTTCCCTACTCGTTGACACGAATCGCAAGTTTTGACGAATTCCTCCACGTCTCTGTACACGTTCGGCCAAAAAAAATGCCTTAGAATTCTATCTTTGGTTTTCGTCCCCCCCAGATGCCCCCTATTTCGTCATGGCTAAGTTTGTTAATGTCAAGTCTAAACTTTATGGGTACGCATAGCTGTCTGACCTCCTCCCCTCGCTTAGTTTTCGCAACTCTAACTAATTTCCCCCTGATGACCCTAAATTCTTTGTCTATTCCTGTTAGGGCCTTATCCCATAATGGTTTCAGATCGGGGCATTTTCTTTGTTCCTCTTTAAATTTAAGACCATTCACTTTCGCCAAACTCTTTCCCCCTTCTCCTTCAAAAGCAGGAATGATAAAGCTATCGTCTTCCCCTCCCTCGGACGGGGGGGATTCGTAAGTTCAAGCTCCTCTTCGTTCGCCTCTTTTCTTTCTCGGGGGGAAAATCTTTTTTGTTTACTTCTAGTCACCACTGCGTTAACCAACTGCACCCCCTGCTCGTCTGACTCCAGCAGTTCAGCTGTTCGGTTTCCCAATAAATATAGATCATTGTCACTACTATCCTGTTTTATTGCAGCCTTGGTATAAAACTCTCCTTTCTTCGTTTTGATTTTAATTTTAGCCAGAGACAAACAGTGGCAAATCTCATCTAACGGGCTTTTCAACCAAACGTATTCACCCAGGAAGTCATTTTCATTGATCCAGCTCCGCGAACAGACGTCTATGGATGACCCCGAATCTCTTAGACATACGCGATCTATGCCATTTATTTCCATGTTCATTTTGAATTTTTTAAATGGGTCGTAATGCGCTGATTTATTTTTACTTTCGAGAGGCTGTTTATCAAAGGTTCTAAGCTCCCAGGTTTTCGTCGGACCTGTTTTTTTATGCACTCTTCTAATCGCCTCAAAATGGTCCAATTTCTCAGCTAAACTTTTAGCCTCCTTGAAACCATCCCACGAATCTAGAAAATGGTCTACTAATTCACTTGGTGCTCTTTTTTTATTTGTTCTGTCACTAGTAGCTCTTTCAATGCGGCGAAATCACCCACTTACATCCCCGCTAGCCAAATGTCCTGGTAGGACCTTAGTTCGAATACTAAAACCACCCACATGGCCCCTGGTCTGCGTTGATGCGACTCAAATCTATCTCTAAGGGCTATCGGTGTGAGTTGGAACCGGGCCAAGAGTAGATTTTTTATGTGGGGGTAATCGTCGCTTTTCTCTAAAGGTTCTTTCGCTACTATCTCCGCAATTTCTATCGGAAGTAAAGTAATGAGTTGGGAGACCCATCTATCCTCAGCCACTTTTTCTTTTTTCGTCTGCCTTTCAAATATTTCAAAAAATAAATTAATGTCTGCATTTTTTGCATCAAATTTAGGCACTAAGTCTTTTAAATTAACACGTCTATTTACCCCTTGCCCTTCTAAATCGGTAAACGATACACTAACCGTCTCAGTGGCGTTAGACAATCTTAACCGCTCCAACTCATATTCTCTAGTTTGTCTTCGCTCCTCAAATTCCCTTTCTTTTTCTTCTAAAATTCCCTCCATCACCGCTTTGATCGTTTCCATATCATTTTTATGATTTTGTAAAATCATATCCTTAATTTCTACTTTTGTTTGATCGCCGTTGACTTCCACCCCTAATTCCCTTGCTACTTCTAGCAAATCACCTTTTCTTAATCTTAAAAGGAAAGTCATTGTGCAATAATATACATTAAACAACTAAACAAAAGTACTACCACAAATGAAATCACACATATACCAAAACAATACAATCGTATCAGTACTGCTAAAATACTCCGAAGTACAATAGCTATGCAATAATGTACAATAAACTAAACAAGAGTATTACAATGAATGAAAAAAATCACACATATATCAAACATAGCACATCAATACACTCCAAACAAACTTAATAATTTCTGTAGTCTCTCAGTCTAGACTTTTAACTTTATCTAGCATTACTTTTCTTACAAGATTTTACATAAAGTAGAAATAATGTATTGCTGCCCCGATACTATACTCAAAGAAAAAGACTGACCTTAACATTGCAGGTGGAAACACTGGAAACATCTTCCTCATCCTTCTCCGGGAAAAAACGGAAGGCAGGCACTTCACGGGCACTCTTCACAAGCAGGAAAATACAGAAATTCCGGGAAACCTTTCAGGTGGGCACGCTTCCTTAACACACGGGCACGAGCAAGGCACTCCGGTCACTTCTTGTTGCATGTAATTCGATGAAACACATTTCTTTCACAAGTTGTGCGAGAATCAGGCGGGCATAACTCCATACGGCTGGCGTTTTATTTTTCTTCTCAATAAAGGGTTCGAGGCATCTATTCACAGAAATGCCTATCTCACAAAGCTGCCACCAAATTAGATCTTGCTGTAACGTCGTCAGAAGGTAGCGTGAAAATAATACATCACAGCAAGGTTGTGGGAGTAAAAAAATACTTTTAATTTTTTTCTCCAATAATATAATCGATTTAAGTTAGATTGTAAAGTTAATAGTTTCCGTGCCTAGCCAGTATGGTGGCCCCGTTTTGAAGTCGCTCACTCCACAGCTTGTCTCCGTCCAGTCCGCAAGGCGTTTTTTCTCATTCGCGTTTCGGATTCCTGGTCAGCATCACCGAACAAAAAACTCTGGGATTCTCCTCTCCGCTTCCTAAAATGACCAGCCCTTGTCTTTTCCGAGCTCTTTTTCCTTCTTTTTCTCGTTCTCTTTTTTCTTCCCCCTTTCTCCCGGTTTTTCCAACCTTTTAAAACACCAGGGGCAGTCCATTTCTCCCCCCTCACGTCTTCTCATTGGTGGGCCCATGTGAGTCGATCCTTCAACCTCAATTCATTAGAGCCCATTGGCCCATAAGCCGCCAATCGTCCACTCACCCGGTTTCTTCACAAACCAGCAGGTGTCCGACACATGCACCGACGGCCGAGCCACCTCCGGCCCACTGTCGTCGTTTTACCGCCTTTGAGGACAATTCGCCATTGTGTAAGTAAGGCGACAGTCCGCTGCCCCGGAAGCGATTTCGTCCACAGTAGAATGGTCAGACAATTGTTGGTCTAGTCTAACTGGCACCAAAGTCCAGACGCTAAATAAGCAATAATGAACCCCAGCTGCACGTGCACCCAAAACTCAGTCTAGTATTGTCCTGAAATAGTATTGTCCTGAAAGAGTGAAACTAGTTTCGAATGGAGGACGTCACAATATCTATTCAACAAAGGAAACATAATTATCGAATTTCAAGTCTATAAGTCTAATAAACAATACAGCAATTTTTGAAGTGATAACTTCTTTAGGCGCGTTTTGCTGGAGAGTGAACATGAATAATGCGTTTTAAAAAGCCAAGCATTGTTACGCTCGTAACAAAGGATCGAAATTTTCCATGTCAATGTAAAGGAACAATGTCTTGAAGGACTTTACACTTTTACGGAAAATTCCGATGCAAAATTCTACCATGGCCTAAGAGAATTTACATCTCTCAGAGATCTACAAAATGAATTTAAAAGGTTATCACAAAGCAAACTTAAAACAAACACAGATATCTTCACAAACTTCACTTCCATAAAAAAGGGAATATCAATATATTCTTTGAATTGTCAAAGTTTACGTGCACATTCTTTGGATCTCGATAGCAGTGTTATGCAAAATGTAACTATACCGTAAAATCCGGCGTATAACGCACACCTATACTTTTCCAGTTGCAATTTTTAATTTTTAGGTATATTCACTGTTTAAAACGCACCCCCATTTTTACAAAAAAGCTTGAAATGTAGTACTTATTATTATGTTTTTAAGACATTTATTTGAGGTATTATTTCAAGCTTTAGAAAAAAAATAGTAGAGTTCTAGAACTATAACCCTTTTTATCAAGTTCATAAGATATGTCATTTCTTCTAAAATAACAGTATTTCGATCTATGTAGAAGTCTAATTTTTTTCTTTTTTTGTTCTCATTTTTTATTATTATTAAAGCTCTCATTTTTATACTCGATGTACAACACGCACCCGTAAATTTCGATGTAGTTTTTTGTGTTTTAAGTGCGCATTACACGCCGGATTTAACGATATATTACTTTTAACAGAAACTTGGATAAATAATGAAGAAAACGTAGATGCTCCAAATTTTCATTGTATTGCTAAATTCCAAAGACACAATCACAGAGCTGGTAGAATTGCTATGCATAGAAATAAGGGAGATACAGCAACTTATGTTACTTCAGAAATGGATGTAACACAGTGTTTCTCAAACTTTTAATATTTGCGACCCAATATTCAATCGTAATTTTCCACGCTTCCCCCCATACACAAATAACAATGCATTCAATTCATAATACTATACTTTGACGCTATAGCTGCAATACGATTTCAACCTTTTAAGTGCCACCGGCGAATATATATACGCCTCGCTCAACCTGTGCATTAAATGCCCCGGTCGTATATATACGTCTTTCCGAAGAACGATCTTTTCTGTGTACTGCTATCCATAAAATTATTCCGAAGGCTTTGTAATGCAATAAAAGGACCTTGACAGTTTTTTTGCGAAGAATTTACTCTTATATCAGAAGATTTCCTTATTTATTCCTTTTCTTCCCCTTCCCCCGAACGTGGAAATGGGAGGCATTGGGGAGCGAATCACGTAACTTTTAATCGGCAGTTAAGGAATTGATTACAAACCGTACAAACTATCAAGATAAGTGTTAATTTTTGCGTATAATTTTATATGTGACAAGGTAATGGAGTCATTGGTAATTATTAAATCTGTTCTTAACTCGGTATTGTTAAATTAATTCTACGATACATTGTGCTGTAATGATACATTTACAAGTATATTACATCAGTGGAAATGTTCATTTTATTTTTTATTTTGTCAGAATGTATTTTCTTTACTTTCAGTAAATTAATAATTTTTTAAAAATAATCTTTTGTTTTCGACATTTCAATATGCCCGTGCCTTGTAGAGTTATCTCGCCCTTCAAGGGGGACGCGCCCCGCAGTTTGTGAAACACTGATGCAGCATCAAATACTGCTGAATAATTTGAGTTTAAGGTATCCGACTATATACGTTCAGAACCGTGATTTTAAAAAAGCGCATAAATGGGATAATTTTCGTGATATTTAGTGTCACTTAGATTAGAATACATGTATAAAATTGTTTTTTGGACATTTTAACAAAAATAATTATTTAAGGGGACTTGGAAACCTCTCTCTCTCTCTATACTGACAATGTTAAATTGGCCGTTTTCGATGTACCTTTTCTCAAAATCTGTTTCATGTATATGCTTGAAATTTTTCATACTATTAAAGTACACCTCTCTCATTACACTAAAATGAGCTTTTAGCTAATTTTGAATTTTTTAATAAATTATGAAATATTTTATCAAACATTGCGAAATTTGACCCATTTTTTACTTTAAAAAATTTGTAAAAAATAATCTTTTGAGTTTTTTACAAAAAGCTCATTTTAGTACATATTAGACACCATTATAAATAATTCATAAAAAAATTACATACCTGTTAACAGTAGTTTCTCTGAAAAGGTACATCGCACATTAAAATTTACATTTTGAGAAAAATTGATTTAAATGTATACAGTGAGACTTCTATTCGGCTAGGAAATAAAAAAAATAAAAGGCTCAATTTAAAATAAAAGATACATGTTTTGGTTTATACATGTTTTCGTTACACTTTTAAGCAAAAACAAAAAAAATTTGTTTACAATTTTCGCCATTAAAATGGGCGTGGCCCAAATTCAACGATTATTTAAAAATAAGTTTTAAGGGCTTCTAAATACCCTAGAGGTTAAAGTAAGGTTTTTTTAGAAAGGTTAAAATCTATACAATTTGAAAATGTAAAATTCTCAAATTGTCAAAAAAATAAAATTTTAGCTTTCTAACATCCCTTTAATACAATATTTCGGCAAAAAATTAACTTAGAATAACCTTTTTTCAAAATGTTCTTCTTTTGTGAAAAGTGCTTCTATTTTATAATATTTTGCCTGTATATAGCTCAGACCTCTGTACAGAGGCTCAACTATGATTTTTGATAAATTCACATTATTTTCAAAGTTACAACACATTGAAATAATTATCGGCGTTTTTTTTCTTAAAATTTGTCCCCTCTGTTGTCGTAAGACATGGATAAACCCACTTCTATGTTATATATTTCAAAAATTCTAGTTGAGCCTCTGTACAGAGGTCTGAGCTATACATAGGCAAAATATTATTATAATAGAAGCATTTTTCACAAAAAGGGAATATTTTTAAAATAGGTCATTCTATGTTCATTTTTTGTCAAAATATTGTACTTAAATAATTTTTCATTGTAATACGATTCTTAAAACAATTTTATATACATTTTCTAATCTAAGTGACACTAAATATCATAAATATTATCCATTTATACGCTTTTGCAAAATCACGGTTCCGAATTTAGTCGGATTCCTTAAAGAGTCATGCATCAGAGAAATTTGTGCAACAATATGTAGAGCAGAAAACGGACAATTCATTCTAATGGTTATTATTTATATTTCACCATATCGAAGTGTTGAGAAAACTATCGAATTCATTCACAAAAATTGAGCTGCATACACTGTGTGTGAAGCCGGATCAACTCTTCTGAACAAATTGCTTATTATTTTAAGTGGGTATTTTAATGTAGTTTTTTCAAAAGACAAATCAAAACCTATAGTAGATTTTTTAAAATCAAAATTCAATTTAGTTATGTCAAATGATCCAAATGAAAGCACGACAAAGTACGGAACACGCTCGACGGAGTTTTTTTAAAAAATATTTAAATAATTTTGTATCTAAAGTATTTATAACCTATTTCAGCTACCATAAACCTATTGTTTTCTTCTTAGAATACAATTAATTCACAAATATCATTGTATATTTCGCAAAAAATATTACTTTATTAGTACAGACATATGAATAAATAATTTTATATGTGTGTGTATGACTCCTTGTTTTTCACCTAACTAATCTCTGAAATAACATCACAAAATTTGAAGTTATCACTTCTATCATGTGGTCATAAGCACACGTACTATTTTCTTTCTTTTTTTTTTTATCTATGACGCCCCCTAAACCCCTCCTCAATTTTCCTTTTGATTTCGATTTCAGCAAACCCCATTCTTGGCGAATATCTTCTCAATGAAGGAAGCATGTTAGCCGAATTTCAAATCTGTGGGTGGAAAAACAAACACGGGAAAACAACAGGAAAATAAAAAAAAATTATTTTTTCCGTTTTTATTATTTTTTATTTAAAAAAATTATTTTAGCTACTTTTTATTAAATAGTTACACAACATTAAGTGGTAATTCATTTTTATTAATTATCATTAAAATATCGTATTGTCATCCAAAATAATCGTGTATATAAAATTCCAGTTCAACTGAATGCTTTAATACATGAGAGAAAAAAAATCTTTTAAAGTTTTCACACAAGTCGCTAAAAATGGAATCAACGTGGCTGTATCTATAATTCTTTAAATAATTAGTTTCAGTCAATTAATTTTAATTAATTATAATTAAATTATCATATTTTTACCCAAAACAATAGTATATAGAAAATTGCAGCTCAAACGAGCGCATTAAAATGTGAGAAAAAAAACCTTTTCCTGTTCTGACATAAGTCGCCAAAAATAAGGCTAACGTGGCTATATTTGTAATTCTTTGAATAATTAATTTTAATCAATTAACTTTTATTAATTATGATTAAATTACTTTATTTTCATTTAAAATAATCATGTATATCAAATTTCAGCTCAATGGAGCGCTTTAAAATGTATTTTATTAACGATTGAAAATTCGACCAAGATAAAAAAAATATAGAGAGAGTGTGAGCTAATAGTAGGAATTTAAAGATGGCTGTTGGAGAGGGGCCTTGTAATTTCGAACCCCAATCAAATCGCGAGAGCATTATTATTTTATGCACCAAACTTTCACCTTGCCATCTAAGAATTTTGTACATGCATTAATTTAGGAAGCAGCAGCTTCCATCGCTTCATATTGCGCAAAAAGGTGAAATTTTACAAAATCTTGGCTGAAGCTAAGGAATTAATCATAAGTAAAAATAAGGAATTAATAAAGGTAAAAATAGTCCCTTAAATAAATGTGTTAGGAAGTTTTGGTTTTTATTAATGTCGCACTTGCAAGCTATACGAAGTTACTGTGGACGATAGACCTTGTAATTTTAAACTTTGGTCAAGTGACGAGACATCCCTCTAACCAAACTTCTCCACCATGGCAACAGAACGACTATAAGCCAAAGCAGATTTAGCGTCCATTTTGCACAGAGTATCTTCAATGACGTCAGAACTTGACGTCACGACTCGACAATGCTGTCCACGGGTTCCTGACCTTTATCACTCTGCTACCACGGCTACACAAAAATAGGGGGGAACATAACTAGCAATAAGTTTTGCTTTATTGTTCGTAAAAACAAAAAATAAATTATTTAAAATTTATTTTTAGTTAATTGATTAAAATATAATAATGCACGAGAGAGTAAAAAAAAATATTATAGATACCCCATGAAAGTTTAGCTGTGTAATTATATCTTCATCAAACCAACTAACTCGCTGGATTCAAATGAATTCCCAATTCTTAAGCCTGATTTTATTACGATTTGTTACGTTTTTGAAAGAAAAAAATATTGTTTTCTTTATCAAATAAAAATAAATACTGATTCTTCATTGAGAACACATACATACACACACACACACAACACACACACACAGCTCCATAACTGGAATTTATAAAAATTATTCAAACAAAAAAATTACTTAATAATAATAATGCAACTTCTGTTCAGAAGCACTGTTGTTACCAATGTTAATTAGGGACACAATGAATACGATTGTTAATTAGGAGATAAATTTTGTGCAATAAAAATGCTTTTGGCAAAATATACATTCATTCAAACATTCCATGTAGCTGTGGTATAATCAACAAAGCTGAAAGCAATGGTAGAGAGAACAGTTTGTATTTTTCTTCATTTACACAAAATGCAAAATTTTATTTTTCGCTTTCTCAATATAAAATACCTTTCATTCACATCTCTGTATGAAAAATATATTTCGTGTGATGCTGTAATAAGTTTATTTATGCAAAAGGTTTTGTTAGTAAAAATGGGTCGTAAGAAGTTGAATTTACCTGAAGAGGAGCGCCAAGAACGATTTGCCTAGGGGTTCCTCCCCCATAACTTAAAGCTCTTTCTCGAAAATTCCGTTTACATCATATATCGTGATGTTATAGATTTCTCCATTCTTTTCCAGAAGCATCCATTGGGTCACCAAGTCGCCAAATTTGGTTGCCAATAAATGATGCCAACTTGGCTGTATCGCTAATATTTTACCAAGATTCCATTGAAACGCCATTATAATGTTAGAGATGCTGTTAATTGCGAATATTACAATTTGGACAATGAGGGTTGGTCCATTCAACCCTAGATTTTTTAAAATTATTATCTTTCATCCGTTTGTTTCAAATATAATTTAAGATTGGTGCCACTATTTAAATAACTGTAAACAAAATTTTTATTTTTATTTTTAAAAATTCTGCTTTATCTCTTTCTTTTTCAGCATGTGTGTACTTGGTTAATTATTTACAATTAAAGATCGTGTGTGATAATGAGAGAGGATGCAGAATAAATGTAGTGGCCTTTATTAAAGTTTGCAATACCTTATAAAATTCCTAAATTCAGTTTTTCTTACAGTGAAAACCCTGTTAACCGGTTTTTTTAGTCGGGTTTCTTAATGAAACATCAATCACAGACTGTTACTTTAAATAAACAATAAAACCTACCTTTTTTAAATATAGCAAGGTTATAAACCAGGGATAGTGATAAAAAAAATATACAACATAGAATTTAACAATTAGAATTTTTTTATTAAAGAATTTTATATGAAAAAGGAATAAATTGCAAAAATTTATTACTAATGTTTCATAGTGTAAAGTAAAATAACATAAAACAAAACTTATAAATATTGTTTTTTAATAATATCTAAGGAAACTTAATGTGTCCAATACATCCATACTTCATGGACGAATGTAATTTGGTACAGAAATTACTGCTGAAATCCCACTGAATATTCGCAGGGTAGAAGGACCGATGTACGTTAAACCTGCTGAGGCTCAAAAACCTCCAGTTAAGGTTTAAACCTCGAGGAGGCGCAAGCCCAAGTGTCCTCCTCGTCACTTGACTATGGTTCAGAACTTAGAGGTCATTCGTAAATAGCCATCGTGCTAGTTTTATGAAAGATAATAAACACACATTCGCAAAGAATTTTAAATCTTTTAGATCCACTTATGTAAGTGAAAAATATTTGTTTCCAGAAATGAAATTTACAAAAATGCTAGCTAAGAAAACTATCTAAGATGTGCGCAATGATGAACGCAAATATTGGTATACAAAAATTAAATGAAAGAAAGGATAACAAATATCTCATTAATGAAGAATCGAGTGTTTTAGTTATACTTAATCATACCCTAATAATAAAGTTTAATTCACTTTGCATTTGTATTTAATTATTTTAAACACACATTTATCTAATATGCGGCCCGCATTAACTATACGCGTCATCGAAATGTGGGACCGTGATTTGCCAGGCTTGATTAGTCACTGAGACACGTATATGAAATGTAAGTCGAATGCTCAAACACTACTTATTTTTACAACTGCAAGAGAGTATGATTCAATACCAGTTAGTGCAAGTAAATCAGCCTTTTTAAAATTTAAAATTTTCTCGCGTTATCAGGCTGGTCAATCTAAAACGCGCTATTGAATATGCGCAGACTGTTAGAAATTGTCGTGCGGCGTGGGGTGTGGTTTAGATAGCAGTGACTGCTGTCGGAATACGAGATACGAGAACAGTATGCAAATTAAAATTTTGCTAATCGTGACATCCCCCTTTCCAAACTATTAACGTGCCCTTAATTAAGTTAATGATGAAGAATTATTTACCCAGAGGGTTGATCAGTTTCTCATTTTGCCACATGCATGTCAGAAAACGACATGATTCTAATACGTTATATTAGGTGGGTGCATGTAAAATGAAGGGTACTTGAGAGCTGTTTTCGTGATGCGATTGTTTGGGGCATAACCTCGCTCATAGTCATGTTGCCCATTGTATTGCAGAAGTCACATTGATTATTTGTTTCGAATTTCCTAAGGATATGAATTCAACCCACATCCGTGTAATTTTTATATCAGTATAAACTCGGTAGTAAAAAGATAATGTACTTTTCCGTTAGCCACGCGTAAATGTCGCCAATTGTGAACCAAACGCTAGCCAATTCGCCAAGTGAAGTGAATGACAAAACAGTCAACGGAAAAAAAGTCGAAAATGTTCACCTATAAAAAAATATTAATTATTAGTAAGCAAAACAAATTCGACGACAAGCAAATATTAATGAATTGTAAATAAAACAGTTTCAATCAAACTCAATCTGGATGATTGGAACCACGTACCACCGCGAATGCTCTTATTCGAGCGGCATGTTGAAAGATTGCACCGTCACAAAAAGACAGTTTCATTTCATGATTCTGATCGCATGTTGCATTCTTTGCCAATATACCTTTCTCTTGGGGGAAAAAAGAGACTGCATCTTCTTCAGTTCCGGCCAAATCCCAAATTTTCATCATTTTTTTTTTAAAAAACGAAAATTAAGATGGAAGAAAGAAAGGAAAACGTGCTTTGTTTTGAATGCATTCATAGAATAGAGCACATGGCCCCAAACGAACATTCCCTCTTTGGTTGTAAGAAATTTGGCGGAATTCTACATTATATGGTGATTTTTCGCTTGCGCCCGACTAACAAAGAAAATCCTACACTCCTCAAAAGTGAAACTGCAACACCAAGAAATAATGCACATAGCGTCATGTAAATTTCAGGAGCGATAGTGGTGAGATGGATATGCAAATGATTAAATTTGCGTACGCATCTGACCACGTGGTACTCATATTCGAGCTATAAAGACCAGCAACTTTCCCTTCTCATAAACAGCATTTGATGTTTTGTAATTTTCGAAGAAGCGCAGAAAATGCCTCTGATACATCGGTTAGCTCAAAACCATCAGAACGACCGAGGAATAGCAACTCGTGTTGGGCATAACGTGAGTACCATCCAACGTGTCACACCAGGGACGCTTTTCCACTTAGGCACGCTAGCCACGTGTCTAGGGCACAAAAAAATAGAGGGTGAAAAAAAGAAGAAAAAATTTTAAAAATTAAATTAAAGCTAACTTACCACCGCCTAGCGAATCATGAGAGAAGTATTTCTGTAACTATAATCGCAAACGGTTTCATCAATTTACTATACTCATTTACAAAAGGGTGGGGGTGCAATTGGGAATCCGTGGTGCAATCCGTGGTGCAATTTGGAAATTGAACAAAATTTGCCAAACCATGCTGTGGGAACCGCATGGGTTCCACCCTGTACCCTAAGATTAACTTGAGGCAAAGAATGACTAGACACCATTTGTATAATAACAAATTACATTTATTCAATTAGTTCAAATACCAACCTTCTGATTACAAATATTCAATTATATGTCTACGTCAAAGGAGGATTTACCTTTACTATTAAATTAAATTACGAAATATGAAATTAATCAATTATTAAGTTTGTGGGAACCCCCCTGGGTTCCACCCTGGACACCAAGATTAATTTGAGGCAAAGAATGACCAGAAGCCATTTGTATAATAATAACTTATATTTATACACTTGATTCAAATATTAGAAACTCTAATAACATATAATATCTACATGTCTACGTCAAACAAAAGGGATTTACCTTTAATATTAAATTAAATTACGAAACATGAAATTAATCAATAACTACGCGTAAGATCAATAAGGTCTACCGAAATAGGAGGTCTGAGAAATACACGCAACGGGAATTATTAGCTTTCATTAACTTAAACTAATTTTATTAAACTAACGCTTGTTTTAAGCGGTATTAAACTATAGTGTATCACCTGGTAGTACTTTGATATCTTAACAGGTATATTAACTTCCTAAGATTCCTTCGTAGAGTACTAGCAGCAATGTTTCCCTTTCGTAATCCAATTGAATCCTCTAAACGTTGACTCTACTGCTGTTGGCTCAATAGCCTTCATCCTCGCTAACTTACAACGCTCTACTTAAATACCCTGTCTACTTTGCATATCCCGTTCGTTTTTTGGAGTTGATTGGATATATATATATACGCGAATTTATAATCCCCAAAAAGATGTCTAAGAATATTAGTGGAAAGGTTCCGTACAGATTCGTCACAAGCTCAGTATCGAACGGGTTTACCGGAATAGGAGGTCCGAGAAATACACGCAACTTGAATTATTATCATTCTCTAAGATTTAACTAACTTTATTATATTAACGCTTGTGGTAAGAGGTACTAAGTTAGAATATATCACCTGGTTGTACTACCGATCTCTCCAGGCAGGTAAATCCTTCTAAGGCTACTTCGCTGAATAATAACAGCAATATTCCAATATCGTATCCAATTGAATCTTCCTAACCTCGTCACTACTCTTGCTGGCTCAATCGCCTTCTCCTCCGCTAACTTACAACGCTCTCCTTAAATACCTTATCTGCTTTGCATATCCCATTTTCTTCTTCTAGAACTGATTGGAAATATTCGCGAATTTACAATCCCCAAAGACGCCTAAGAGTATTAGTGGAAATGTGCCGTAAAGATTCGTCACAATGCTACTATCCTTTTCTTACGGCTGCCAGTTGCCAGTGCGGGACACGGTGGGTCCATAGGTGGTAGATAATGAAAAGACTGTCTAATGATCAAAGAAAGGGAAAATAGCAAGGAAAAATCCCTCCCGAAGTAAAACTGCCAAGGTAAGAACTGAAGAAGGGTAGGGGTGCTATGCAAATATGGGGGAAACAATTTTAAGTGCCACGAGTGCAGGGGGGGGTTAAAAACGACCCTGTGTCGCATGATGGATTCAGGAAGGTCTGCGTACACGCCGAAAAGAAAGTGGTAGGCACAGGTACACGTTAGAGCACGCAGATGGTTGCATTCACCAGTTGACTATTCGAGACCCTTTATCCATGGCATGTGACATATGAAGCCGGTGGCCTCCAGAAGCAACAAATATGAGTCTACCCAAACCATACGTGACAGATTGCATGAAATATAGTTACGTGCACAGGTACAGTAACAGGGATACAGTTCACCGTTCAACACAGGACTAGACACCTGGAGTGGTGTCATCGTCATCGTACTTGAACCAACGAATAGCATCGGGTTCTGTTCACGGATGAATCTCATTTCTGTCTGTGGAGGAATGATGGCCATTGATGGGTATGGTAGGCACACGGGTATACGGACCTTGATACGTCTCCACGGCATCTTTAGTTACAATACCGTCAATCCAAGCCGACAGATTTGTTTGAATAACCCTTTGGCACGAACAATTATGCTTTTAAATTCTCCCAGCAGCGTATAGCACTCTTACCCATATCTCACTGGTTTCGAAGTTGTAATCATTTGCACATCTCTTACCAGACTACATTCCTACCAAGTTTCATGATAGTAGCTCGATTTCTTCTGGTTGCATATATTTTCTTATAACAGAGTGTACTTTGTGTGTGCTTACATACTATAACATACACTCAGGAACATTGAAAATAGCGACCCAAGAAGGAAGCTAAGTACAATCGCGAAACTTTGCAAATAAGTACAGCGTAATGTGATATGCAAATGATCCAAGTTTTGTGCCAATACGCCTGCTCATACACGCCGAGGAGGCGCTACAATCAGGAAGAGGATGCTATATAAGCCAGCGCAAATTCGAAGATTCATAAACATGACGATTACCCACCGATTGTAGGAAGACTTTCGTAAGCGAAACGTGCTAGGTAAACATGCTAGAAGACATTTCTCACAGTTAAGCAAGTTTGAATGAGGCGTGATCATCGGGATGAAAACTGCAGGCGGATCGACGTGCCGTGTTTCTGGCCAGGTGGATCGTTCGGAGTGTGCCGTTAGAAATTGTTGAAAGCAGTGGACACGAGAAGGTACCCACGTGCGGAAAACCGGGTCTGGAGCGACCAGGAAGACAACGAGGAGAGAGGATCGAAGGATCGTGCCTCAAGCACTTGTGGACTCCACAGTGACTCGTTCAACGATACGAGCAGACGTAGGCGTAGCAATTGTTCCACAAACAATTTCCAGACACCTTGCAGAAGCAAATCTTAAATCCAAGCGCCCTTTCCATGCACTCCCTTTAACACCGGAACATCGGCAACTGCGTCTACAGTGGTGCCAAGCCAGATCAATGTGGAATGTCACATATTGGCAAAAGGTTGTGTTTAGTGATGAATCCCGGTTTGTTTTGGGGACAGATGATAACCGTGTACGGGTGTGGAGGCGCCCTGGTGAGCGGTACAATTCCCCCCACACACTGTTCTACGTCCCACTGCCCGCACAGCTGGTGTAATGGTCTGTGGGTCATAGCCTATGATAGCCGGTCCACTTTGATTGTGATGCGTGGAACCTTAACGGGCCAACGTTACGTTGATGATATTCTTCGACCCATGTAGGACCTTTCCTAAATGGTCTCCCAGGGGCAATCTTCCAGCAAGATAGTGCTCGTCCGCATACAGCAAGAGTTGCTCAAGACTTTCTACATCATTTTCAGACTCTTCCATGGCCGGCTTGGTGGCATGTATTGCAGCTGGAGGTGGTCAAACGCGATATTGAAGTTGCCCAGTATTTGTGTCGTTGCTCACCCTGTATTCGTTTTATTGCCTTGTTTTTAAGATCAAGTGTATCTCTCATCTGTGTTATTATGTGTATTAAATTTCATTTCAATCCGATGCTTTCTTCTTGTGTCGCTATTTTCAATGTTCGTAAGTGTATCTTTCAATTTGTTAATGTGTTTCCCTCTTTTGACAAAAACAGAAACCAAACGTGCTTTTATTTTTATATAAAAAAAGTAGGCGTTATCCTCCCCCTTCGCTGGATATTTCATGCTGTTGTATGGATATATACAGTTTACTAGCCGTTACCCACCCGCTTCACTGGGTATTTCACGGTGTTGTATATATGTATACTGTTTACATATCTATTAATTATTGATATCTAGCATTAAGAATTCGATTGTATTGAAAAGTATATTTATAGCTGTTGCACTCTAGGCCCTTGATATAAAAAGAACATAAATTATAATATCTAATTTCTATTTATATCTAAAATAGAAGGAGAAAGATTGTTTTCGCTCACTTAACCTTACAATCAAGTGGATTTCCACCAAAGCAACTTTCAGTGGATCTCTACTCCATAAAATAAGCATGCGTGCTTAATTTTAAGTATAAATTTAACAGAGAAAAATTGGAATTTTTATCATCAATACCTCGTTGACGGCATTCTTGGCGGATTTAAATTCAACAAAAGAAGTATGCAAACCAAGTTTTATTATTATAATCTTAGCAGTTCGAAAACGGGAATTTTGTCTATCAATGCGCCCCAATAACTCTCCCCGCTTCCCCCTGGAGTTGATGTCCGTAAAATCCATTCTTAGTGGAACTCTATTCAATTAAAGAAAAGTGCTCAACAAATTTCAAGTAAATGAGTTAAATTCAAAAACAGGAATTTTTCTATAACACGCCTTAATCCCTCGCAACCCCACTCTTATGGGGGTCCGTTTTCGCAAAAATCTTTGTAAAAGGAACTTTATTCCATGAACGGAACATACTTTCAAATTTTCAAGCAGGTGGTTATATTAGTTGAAAAGCGGAAATATTTATCTACTACGCCCCTTAATCCCCCTCAATGACCCTTAGGGATCAATTTTCCCCAAAACTATTTTGTAGCGGATCTCTACACCAGGAAAGGAATTCGCTTACCAAATTTTAAGACTGTACGTCTAATAGTTTAAAAATGGAAATAATTATCTATAACGCCCCTTAAGCCCCCCAACGCCACTTAGGAAACGATATTCACAAAACCCATCTTACGGCATATCTCTACTCAGTGAATGGAATCTGCTAACTCAATTTCAAGATTTTACGTCTAATAGTTTAAAAAAGGAGTTAATTGCCTATAACGCCCCTTAATTCTCCACAACGCCACTTTGGGTCGATTTTCACAAAACCATTTTGTAGTGGATCTGTACTCTATGAAAGGAATCCGCTTATCAAATTTCAAGACTATACGTCTAATAGTTTAAAAATGGAAATAATTATGTATAACGCCCCTTAAGCCCCCGCAACGCCACTTAGGAAGCTATTTTCACAAAACCCATCTTATAGCGGATCTCTACTTAATGAATGGAATCAGCTCACTCAATTTCAAATTTTACGTCTAATAGTTTTAAAAAGGAGTTAATTGCCTATAACGCCACCTTAATACTCTACAACGCCACTTTGGGTCGATTTTGACAAAACCATTTTGCAGCGGATCTGTACTCTATGAAAGGAATCCGCTTATCAAATTTCAAGACTGTACGTCGAATAGTTTAAAAATGGAATATAATTATCTATAACGCCCCTTAAGCCCCCGTAACACCACTTAGAAAACGATTTTCACAAAACCCTTCTTATAGCGGATCTCTACTCAGTGAATGGAATCTGCTTACTGAATTTCGAGATTTTACGTCTAATAGTTTAAAAAAGGAGTTAATTGCCTATAACGCCTCTTAATTCTCCACAACGCCACTTGGGAGTCGATTTTGACAAAAGCCATTCTGTAGGGGGATCTGTACTCTATGAAAGGAATCCGCTTACCAAATTTTTCAAGACTGTACGCCTATTAGTTTAAAAATGGAAATAGTTATCTATAACGCCCCTTAAATCCCCGCAACGCCACTTAGGAAATGATTTTCACAAAACCCATCTTATAGCGGATCTCTACTCAATCAATGGAATCTGCTTACTCTATTTCAAGACTGCACGTCTAATAGTTTTATAAAGGAGTTAATTGCCTATAACGCCCCTTAATTCTCTACAACGCCACTTAGGAAACGATTTTCACAAAACTCATTCTGTAGGGAATCTGTACTCTTTAAAAGGAATCCGCTTACCAAATTTCAAGACTCTACGTCTAATAGTTTAAAAATGAAAATAATTATGTATAACGCCCTTTAAGCGCCCTCAACGCCCCTTGGAGGTCGATTTTTGTAAAAATCATTATGTAGGTAGTCTCTAATTTATATGAAAGAAATCTGTGCACCATGTTTCACGACTTTACATCTAATAGTTTAGTAATGGAAATAATTATCTATAACGCCCCTTAAACCTCCGTAACGCCCCTTGGGGTTCGAACTTTGCAAAATTCGTTCTTAGCTGACGTCTACTCCATGAAGGGAACCTACCTACCAAATTTCAAGTCTGTAGGTTTAATAGTTCCGGAGATATCGTGATTAGTCAGTCAGTCAGTGAGTGAGTCGCTTTTCTCCTTTATATATATATATAGATATAAATTATTGATATCGAAGTCCTAGCAATAAGCGTTCAATTGTACTGAAAAACATCCTTCAAACCCTCATCTCTTGGTTTAAAAAGGACAGGACTTGAATTTCTAAAAGTGAAAAACCTTTTACGCTCCCGTTCCATCAACTCCCTAAGTCAGCGTTTCTCAAACTGTGTGGCGCGAGCAACAAAAGATTTAAAAAAATATTTAATTTACTGGAATGAATTAAAGCAAAATACTTTCAGACATAATAAAAAAATGTACTTTTACTCTGATATAATTTTTATATATCATCTGACGATATTACATCATCAAAAATAAAAACTTCTTCAATACCTAATTAACTATCTTTGATTCTATAACCAAATAAAAAAACTTTTATTTGATTTGCTTTAATTCCATGATGAGAGATTTTTTATTACGTTTTCTTTTTAAACCTAAAATACTACTCTTTCAGATAAAAAAAAAAACCAAAACCCAGACACAGAATCGAAAAAATTTAGGAAGATGAAAAATTCCTCACTGTTATTTTTTGTTAAATACTGTACATTATAGCTGTAGGCAGCAAAATATATTTGCTCCACATCTGTTTGACCTTCTAAGTTATTTGTACAGTTAGTTATGACCCTTCTCTTATGTGTTTGTTTCTCATTTAGGGAAGTTGTAAATAATGTATCTCTGTGGAGGGGGGGGATCCCTGTAAAAGAGTTGCATGATATTTGGAAAACCACAGAGAGCACTTTGAAGGATTACTTGGCAAAGATTTATTTTTATG
The DNA here is from genome assembly GCA_019973935.1 of Trichonephila clavipes. Taxonomy (NCBI): domain Eukaryota; kingdom Metazoa; phylum Arthropoda; class Arachnida; order Araneae; family Nephilidae; genus Trichonephila; species Trichonephila clavipes. The sequence goes on along the minus strand of BMAU01006126.1, from coordinate 79,670 downwards.
AGTACTCTCAAGCATGTAAAGCATAATGAAAAACGTTTTACACAATTTTTTTTAGCAGTAACATCCATATTATTATATTGAATACATTTTTAACCCGGAAGTAATCGCGCAGGGCACACAGATCACGAAATCGTTAATTCTGGCAAAACTGTTTATTTGTTACAAAAGAAAAATTGAAAAGTTCTTGAAAGTAGGTAAGTATACTTTCTCTTGAATAAATCATTCACTGGAATCACGATTTGTATCGTGTACAATAAAAATAATTATTAAAAAAAAAAGATTGGGGTGACTCAATCACCCCGCGAGACCATTAACGTTAGTATCGAGTGTGTGCCTGCTCCCTGGATAAAACAATTTGAAGTCTTCTCGCTTTAAATATTAAAAATAACGCAATTATTCTTCATCGGAATTTTATATTATTTTTCATTATTTAACATTAATTCTAAATGCTCATTCTGTGAGGCTTAAAATTACAGTTCGCTTATAACTAATTATAATAAAAGCATTCATTTTAAAATATCATTTTACATTTTCGTAAGTATTGTCGCGCATTTGGGTTTACTCTCCTGACAATTCACCTGTTATATCTAGAATGCTTTAATTTTTTAAAAAAATTAACTCGTGCGAAGAGTGGGTACTTCAGACAGTACACTTTTAATGTATCAGTGCTGCACAAGATATTTATAACTAATTTATTAATACTAAATTAAGAGCAAGTTTAATAACTAGTAGCGACTTCCCTGGGCTTGTCTTGCAGAGGAAAGTTTTTAAAAGGAAGGTTTACGATTAGAAATTGACACTCTGAGTACTTTTTCTATATTTGACTGAGATCTATATTTTGTCTTCAAAGCAGCCACCGCATTTTGCAATCTGTTCCAATTAAAAATTCGAGGAAGAAAAATAAAATATATATTGCTTAAAAGGTATAATATATATAAAATTTAATATACTTATCTTATTAATTTGTACGGTTTATAATTAAGATCATATTGTAGCTTTAGCGTCAAAGTGCATTATTATTGCATTCAATACATTATTATTGTATAAGGGGGCGCGATAAAAATTATGATTGAAAAGTGGGGCTCCAGTATTGAAAGTTTGAGAAGAACTGTCCTAAGTGAATTTCTGATTAATCCATTTTTAGGAGATCTTCACTCAACAAAATAAACATGCTTGCCAAATTTTAAGACTAAATCTAATAGTTCAAAAACGGACCTCGTAGCTCCTTTGAGAGTCGATTTCCGTAAGACCCGATCTCAGAGGATTTCAACTCAACAAAAGAAACATGAGTACAGAATTTCATTGATGTTGGTTTAGTAGTTCAAAAATATGGGTTTTTTTTGTATCTAAATGCCTCAGTATCTTCCTGCACCCTCACGAGAGTCAATTTGCAAAAATCGTTCTTAGCAGATCTTTGTTAAACAAAAGAAATATGCTTACTAAATTTCAAGTGCACGGGCCTAACCCTTCAAAAACATGAATTTTTATCTAAAATGTTCCCTAAACCACTTGCAGCCCCCTTGGAAATCGATTTCCAAAAAACTCGTTCTTTGCGAATTACAAAATACCAAAAGAAGCATACTTACCCCGTTTTGAGTGTATAAATCTAATAGTTCAAAAACTGCAATAGTTTTTCTTTTACGCCTCTTAATCCCTTGGAACTCCCTTGGGGTTCAATTTTCGAAAAACCCTTTCTTGGCAGAAAGTAACATGCCTGCCAAATTTAAAGCAGTTTGGTCTTATAGTTCCAGAGATGTCGTGATGAGCGAGTGCCAGTCACTTTACTCCTTTATATATTTAGACACACAACGTAGAAATTTCGATGAAAATCTAAACAGGATAATTTTATGGAGAAAATTGGTTTAGCAAAATCATTGCGCAATTGATACAATCAGAATATGAGATTTTATTTATAAATACAGGTAAACTTAAAATTGGAAATTACTGAAATTTTTATTCCTATATATAATTATAAAATCTGTATTAATAATTAAGTATACAAAATTGCGTAAGATTTCCATGTATCATTTTTCTTAAAATAATAAACAATTATAACCGTATGTATTATATTTAGTATCACCCAGAAAATTATCTGTTTTATTTCTCCAAACTGCAAGGGAAAACTACTTTTAGTTTTACAGAATTAAGAAGAAAAAAAATTCTTCATAATATATTCGTATCCTTAAAGAACACAAAAATTATATTGTTTAGAACTATTTTAATAAATAATTGAATACATAAACCGAAATCTATAAATTATATACAAGCCAGAGTTTAGAATGAATTGTTTTTTTTTAAAAACACGTTTTCCATTTGCTTTGCAAAAAGGAGAGATATAGTACATCATTCTATTTGTTCCATTAAATACTCTTCACTTTACTTATTCCACTTAGTTTCACTGTCTCAGTAAGAAAAAAAAAAAATTTGAAAGAGGTGAAATGTACGTACAAAAAGAAAGATGATTCTGAACGCCTATTTACTGAAAATAAATTGCCCTTAAACGACAGATCTATAGAAAAATCTACTGTAGTTTAAGCGAATAAATTTTCATTTAAATAAAAAACAATGCAAAACAAGATATATTTAATTTTTGTTGATAATTTTCACCTGTTATATTCTAATTGCTGATTGTTACAATTTTGTTAACAATAAACAGTAATTTTTAAAAAACAATTATTATGGAAATCTTTTTGTAAAAGTAGAATGGAGTAAGCGCTTTAAAAAAAAGTATGCATTTTAAGCAACATTTATCGAGGAAATAAATATTTAAAAATACTTCTTAACAGTATTGATAAAAAAAACTACCGTGAAACATACGTTTTCAATCTTCCGATCGATTTCAACAATGTAACAAAATAAGTAAAACATCTGTTATAAAAAAGTTAAGAGAAAAGAGAAATATTAAAAATAAAAATAAATATGTTAACAAATTAGTTGTAAATAAAAAATAGCATGAACAAATAATCTGTGTTAATCATATCGCATACGGGGATATTAATACTTATAATTTCCATACTCATAAATAAACTTTAAACTAATAATTAAAATTAAATTTTATTGATAAATAAAATAATAATAATTATTAAAATTGATTTCAGTATTTTAATGTTACAACGTATTGATTATTGATTTTCATTTCCGTAACATTAGGAGAATCATGTGTTCAACGAACTTCTTTAAACCAACTTATTATTTTGACATAAAATAATATTTCCTCTTACTCCACGGAAAGTGGAAAAGTAAATAATAATAATAAAAAAATTATACAAATTCATGATCTTCTCAGATGAAGTCGATTTTGAATTAATAAATTACTTACTTGATAACTATGGCATTCGAACATTTTTTTCAATTTTCTTCTACAAGTCACATTACAATAAGTCTTGTATGGAATATGATCCATTTGCCATTAAGAATAATATAAATACCCTTCTATCATTTTAATTTGACATTGTCGCTTTCTTATTTCCGTTTTTAATCACACTATTTAGATTTTTATATACTGTTTGCCATGTTTTCTTTTCGTTTTGCACTCATCGGTATATATTTTTTCTTTTTGCCACCTAAAGTTTAGCCAGATAAAATTTCTTTTTCATTTTGCCATCACGGCCTTTGAATTCTTTCTTCCGGATCGTCACTCCGAAAAATCAAATATCTTTTATCCTATTTGCCAATACAGTAGAATTTATTTCTTCCGCAAAAATAAATTTTATTTCCTTTACTTTCTTTTGTAAAAATCGTAAACATGGCATCAAATTTTATTAACTTTTAAAACTAAATTTCTATTTTTTTTTCTTTTGTTTAAATATGTTTTTCGGTTAAAGTGTAGTATAGTGGGGTCACTTGGTGCAGTCCTTTTTTTTGGCGACTAAAAGCGGTCGCCAAGGTGTTTTATTCGGAACTATTTATTATTTATTTTTTAGAATGAATTCGTTATCTCACCATGACATTTAGATAAAAATCGCCAAATCCAAAGTGGCCCTCTTATACTACACTTGAGCCATGTGTTATTCTTCGGATGATTCAATATTTTTATTATACTGCTACTTAAAAATTACTTTTTGTCATGATGTTAAAACAGGTTTCTTTTAAATAAACTTTTTTTTCTTAAAACTTTTTAGTACTATATACTTCTTTTAATTTTAATTAATATTTTTTGCAAAGATACATTAATATCACCGTCATCGCATTCTTATGAAATATAATTTTTTTTCCAATTCAAAACCTAAACCTGTGTGTTATATGTAGAGAATAGCAAAATAAGTAAATTTTACATAATTATCGATCTTATTGCAGTAGAATATTGCTTAAGTCTTTTGAGTAATTGAAGTGTGAGATTATGAATCTTTTATTTAGTGATAGTATTGATTTTCGTCGACGGATATTGAATTAATAACGCAAGCGATACGCTATTTTTTTAAAAGCTATTCGAACTATATATTTTTTTAGCTTTCTGTCAAAGCTTTTTTTGGTACCTACGTGTTATCGCAACACATTGGTGACATTACATGAAACGAAGCACATGATTGCCAATTCAACGCATGACACATGCGAAAGTGGAGTTGCCAGCTTGGCGAGTTATCTTACACGTTGGTGATTGTTGCGATAATACGTAAGTACCCTTTGTGTGTGTGTGTGAAATGGTGACAATAAACCTGATTGATTTATGGGTTGCTTATTAAAGTCGCACTTTGAAACAACGCGAAGACTATTAGTGATGGACCGCATAATTTTGAACTGTGGTTTAGTCACAATTAAGACATCTGAGCTAGCAATGCAACCTGAAAATTTTTACACTGTGCCAACTGGAGGACTTAGAGCATCAATTAATGTAGCATGCATCAGCCTCTAACCGCGGCTGGTTTTTAACAGTACCAGTGAATAATGGACCCAAAAGTTAATTCCTGGTGATTTCCGAAAAATTTTGATTCTTGAAGAACTGAAGTGGAATGGTGTTATGTTTCCAAATAGCGTGTACACCCCTGACAACCAACAAATCAAGCGATCAGTATTGTTATTGTGGTATTTGTTTGGCATTGCCTTCAAGTGTCTCAAACTCAAAACGAAAATATCATTTTTAAAATTATAACTACAAATTATATTTGAAAACCATAACATTGAAAACAGTTTTTATTTATCGTTGATGTAATTTCTTTGAAAATTCTACTGTATATCCTTTGATGTCTTTTTGGAAATATTTCAAGATTCAAATTGCTGCTTTTCTTTGATTTTCAAGAGTTCACTTAACATCTTTGATAATTTATGTGTGATGCAGTTACAGAAAATAATTTAATTTAAAATTTTAATGAAGTGTTACCAAGAGGTAGTAAAAATGAACCCCATTGATGAAAAACTTATGCAAAGTATTTTAAAAATAGCTGATCCTACGCGAGAAAATGTGCTTCCAAACCAAGAGAAACCTTTTATGTGTGAAACTTGCTCAAGATGTTTCAAACTTAAATCGGATTTAACACGTCACTATGATACTCACACAAATGCAAAATCCCACATGTGTGATATGTGTAATAAAGCTTTTAATCGGAAATCCCATCTTAAGCAGCATTTGCTTTCCCATAATAATGTAAAATCACACTTATGTGATATTTGTGGGAAAGCATATACTCGAAAGTCCCACTTGAGAGAACATTATCTCATCCACACAAAAGAAAAGCCTTATGTTTGTGACTTGTGCAATAAAGGATTTACTCAGAAGACGAGTTTAACGAAACATCTTTTAATTCATACCCATGAAAAGCCATTTGTGTGTGAAATATGTGACAAAGCTTTTAATCAGAGATCTCATCTTAACCGACATTATCTTATTCACACAAATGAGAAACCACATGTGTGCGATTTATGTCACAAAGCCTTTAATCGGAAATCTCGATTGAATCAGCATTATTTAACCCATACAGATAAAAAGCCATTTGTGTGTGATCTTTGTAACAAAGGATTTGATGAGAGATATTGTTTAAAGAAGCATTATCTTGTCCATACGAAAGAAAGACCATATATGTGTGATGTGTGTCAAAAAACGTTTGCTCGGAAACCTAATTTAAGTCAGCACTTCAAAATTCATTTGAATGAACGAATACATGTATGTGATTTGTGCAGCAAGTCCTTTAACCAGAAATCTAGTTTAAATAAACACTATCTAACACATAGCAATGAAAAACCTTATTCGTGTGATGTATGTTCCAAAGCGTTTAGTCAGAAACACCACTTAACTCGACACTATGCCATTCATACCAGAGAGAAACAGAATATATATGATGTTAATATGTGCCTTGGATGATACGTTTCACCCAAGGCTGTTTGTGATTTCCACAAAACATGTTACAAATCCTGCTTACAGCTTTTTTTCTAAACAGATGTACGAACAGAAGCTACTTATTGGTTATGGGGACCATGAAACCAGATATGGCAACACACATAAATCATGAAAATTTTTTTCTGTTGCTGTGGTTGAAGTAAATGTATTCTATTGGATAATTTTGTCAATGTTTGTGTAGGGGATAAGTCATAAAAGCAGTTGTCAACCCATGTTCCTCATGACAGATAAGTACTGAATAGATGGGAAATTAAATTACTAAAAAAATCTATGATAAAGAACCTATGGTATAATGTTTAAAAATTGTATTAATACTTCAAAAAAAATGAAAACTTTTTTCTTATAAATGGTGAATCTGGAATTGAAACTTTTTGAAATAAATGTGTGAAATTTTGAATTGAGGGTAATAATCATGATTGTGTAGAATTGGCAATTTTGGGGCAAATTTGTGTTGCCAAAAGCAGGGGACTGTTCTAGGATCCCACTGATACAATGTTATGTAAATTATCTTGAAGTTTCTTATAAGTGTTACTGTGTGAACAATTTTCTATTTATCTTGTATCTAATTTATTAAGCCTTAATTTCAGCTGATAATTATTTGATCTGGAAGATGTGTAGCAATTACTTGTAGGAGGATACTAAACCTATCTTTTTAATTTGTAACCTATTCTTTCCTCTGTATAAAATAAATTTCACACAAATCATAAAAACTCTGATTATTAATTGCTTGCATTCTCTTAATATGAAAGTATTATTTATTTTTGCAAGAACATTTTTGTTTGCTGTTATTCAGGATTCATTATGTATTAAATATTGGAATTTAAAAATTGCCTTAAAGAAATAGTATAAAATTTCTTATTGTAATTTTTGGTACTTCAGTATTAGCCCATTGACCAATAAATTGGTGGAGAATTTCCACCAAAGCTTATATAAATAAATAAGTTTAAATTACATTTTTTAAATAAGCAAAATATCTTAAATACTGCATCATTCAGACGATACTTACGTCTGATTTTAAATAAATAGACATTACTTTTTTTAATGGAATAATTCCATAATTTTTGGAAATACTACACCAAGTTCTCTTCCTTAAAATTTAAGTCACAGATTTGAACTAATTTTTATACAAAAGAAATATGAAAAGAAAAATGGAACAGTTTATACAACATTATTGTGTTTGTATATTGACATAATGGAGAATATTAGCCCCACCCCCGCAATGCAGGGGTACATGCTTAGGAATGTTTTTGATTTGGTGAATATAGTCAACAGGCTAATAGTGAAGAACCTGCGTTTTGTAATTACATTCTGTTAATGAGCGTACCTACATATAAATTGTAAAAGGTCATAAATGAAAAATTAAAGTTTTGTTTTTTTCAGTTTTATACTGCAGTGATTTAAATAAAGGAATACCAATTATAGAGTTTTGACAATCATTATTATTTTTATTAATTTTTCTGTCCACAATGCTATGCTTTCATGAATCAAGTCTTTTACTGTGTACTAAAACATTTTATAACTTTCAGTTCCTTATCTGCAACTATGGTGTGTACTCATTTTATTTTGGTGCATTAAATGTACTGCTTATGTCCAACATTAACAACACATATATTTTTTAATGTTTACTTATGAAAAACATTATTTATTTTGGGTGTGTTATAAGCACATTGAAAAACGTTTGATGGATTTTGTTGTCAATGTATATATATACTGAGAAAAAGAATATGCATTCTTAAACAGGATCAACTTTTGTTATTATCTTTCTATTAGTTGAAGAAAAAACATCTTTTTTTTTAATCATAGGAAAAGGATAATCAAATTAAAATATTTTTTGTTTCTGCAAAAAATTCTTTTCTTAAATTAATGTTGTTCTAGAGAAACACAACAGATTACTGTTGATAAAACCTAATCTTAGACATGAGAATATGTATTCTAGTATTATCATAACCATTTTTGGTGGAATCGGGATTTACAAATTGGTATTCAGAAAACTTGTCTTTACCTTTTGTTGTGTTATATAGTATTGAGAGGCAATTTCAAACTTTTTAAATTCTAGGATCTATATTCGTCAGTACTATTATTTTTGTTTACTCCCAAACTTAAAAAGATGCATACATTTCCTATTAAACTATTCTATATCTTAATGCAAGTGCTTGATTTTTCATGAATTTTGGTGTCTTGTGTTTTATTTTTATTAAATCTCTGTTCAAGTTTAGCAATTTCTTAGAGCAATATTTTTTGTTTAAAAAAGAAATCCCTTAATTTCGTATGATATCTGCAAAAATTAGTTCCTCCAAAATAGATGTAAAATTCCATTTTGTTCCGTTTCTTTCATTTCTGGTCATGTTTATTAATGATTATAATAAAAACCTGAAATGTTTCTCTGATTTTCACTAAAAAGTCAAGATTTTTCAAGTATTTCAATATTGTTTTATTGTTTACTTATATTTACATATATATATTTTCAGAGTTATAACGCATAATTTTGAATTTTTGTAGAATACTGTATTGTTTAAAATGTGCCTCTATTCAGCTCAAATAACAAATTCAAATATTTTACTGAAGTTAAAGTTTAGATATGTTGCAGGATTTTCTATTCCAGTATATATTCAATAATGTTTCAAAATGAATAAAAATGTTGTACTGTTCTATTACTTGTTTTGAAGTCAATTTTTTCTAGTTTGAGAATGTTCTTTATTTTCATCTTTTTTTTTAACCTGCAGTCATTCGCACCTGTTTTTGCTACCGTCGTTATTCGCGGGTTGTAGAGAACACCCCAAACTTTTAACACGTGTATTTAATTATGAAAATAAAATTAAGTCATTATGATACATATTTTATAAAGTACAAGTTTTATTTGTATTACACAAATAAAATTTTAAATTTATTGCTTACAAATGAGATTAACATTAATTTAAACTAAACATACAAAATTTTCATTTTAAAACACAATTTTATATTTTTTCAGAAACCAGTAAAACGTATATACCAGTAATAAATATACTTTATAATTAATGAGATGATTGTAGAAATTAGAAAAATATTTTGATCATTTTCCAAACATTCAGAACAGACTATATGCATATGCTCAACTTCTCGCGGGAGTTCTCTCGGCCCCCCAGATAAACTTTTGAAGGTCAATACATTCCAATCGTTCGAGAAAGAAGGATTGCATCAGGCCTGAAGGTTCAATGACCTAAAATGTGCAGCTACAGAAAAAATAGTAGTTCTATGCATTATTTTTAGAATCCTGGGAGGATTTTCTTGTTCCTGGGGTGTACAGAACACCCCGCGCGAGTGAACTACCTTTTCAATACGGTTAGCAGTAAATTTATTCCCCTTTCGTTTGAACAACCGGATTTATCATTGTTTATATGGTCTTATTGATAATTTCTACTTTTTTTATTTTAATAAGTTTTCATCAATGAATTCATTTAAATTATGTACCTTTCATCTGCTTTTGGCAGCTCTTCAACAACGTTATCTATTATTCAACATTTCTTTTTTGCACATCTTTTCTGAGCATCTTCAATCAAAACTAATGGGATTTACATTCTATTACTATTGCATATGTTCAGCATCTCTTTGAGGAATTAAAATTATGTGGAAATACACTATTTTATTTTGGATTTTCTTCAGTGAAGATCTTTCCTTTGTTTTTTATAAGCAGTTGTGAACTGTATTCATTTATTTGTATTGTAAAATAACCTGATAACTAATATTTATTTACATATTTATCTGTTTTCCCATATTCATATTTGTAAGATAATATTGATTTAATTTCAATTTACTTTAAGTTGAAAGTGTTATGAATTTTGTCTGTGTTTCCTATTTCTTAATGTATAAATATTCTTTTCAACATTTCTCTTTTACGAATAAATATCTAATTTTTTTCAGAAAATACAGGTATAAAGGAACAAGCCCCACAATTCAAATAGCTTTTGAAGTTCAATATTAAAGATATTAGTTACCAAATTGATTTTACTACATATGGAATGGGAAAAAAAAACCCTGCAAACTACAAAATTACACTTAAATCTGAAGCAAATAGAAGAAAAACCTCAGAGAATGTCATTCGTATACATACAAAAGTTTTACATTTTTATATCAAGTCATCCAATGCTGCATTTTTTTAATTTTTTCTTTGTTAAATACGATTTTTAACAATTTAAATCCGGTTACAAAATTGGATAAGCATTATATTTTAAGGTACAAGAGAACTTCAGAATGCCATAAATCTCATGAAAAGTCAAGTAGTTTAAACAATGTATAAAAATTACAATTTTCGGAAAAAGTCCAAATTTAAAAAATATATATATTATTGCAATTTTTGGAAATGGAAGTATGTCATTGTACTTTACATATTCACATTTGTACTGTGGTTCATATGTGTGCACTGTTTTGTACATTATTCATACAATCAATGTAAAACTTCAATAAATATGTTATTTATCAATCCAAAAATCCCTTGGAATATTATTTGACATATCTAAAGATATGTCATTAAAAAAAGTATTTGTTGCAAAAATCTGTTAAATATTAATGTCACTCCAGTCTTATATATATGTGTCTTCTTGTCTCAAAAATATTCAGTTGTTTTAAGGACCTTAATGTTAGAGTTGATTAAAATTTCTTGCCTTAAAATGAAATTAATTTTGGATATTTTCTAGGAAGCTTTGCTTTTTTTTATTATTGTTTTTAACTTGTAATATTTTTTACTAGCTTCAAATTGTGAGATGAAATATTATATTTGATTATGATAACATGACATAAAAGCAAATCCAAATGTGAAGTTTAATGATAATAGTTCATTAGATATATACTTATTCAGTTTAATATTAAATCAAAGTACCACAATATTTTATTATTTATTTTATTTTAAATATATTTTATAATATGAACAATTAATACAGTGTCATATAAAAGTACATGTTAGAATTGTATATCATATAATTAATAAGTTGGGTAAATATTTACATATTTATATTAGATAATTCTTAATAGTATATGTGTATGACTTTTCTTTAAAAAAATGTAAAATTAAATTTGTAGGTTTCCAACAAAATACATTTATTAAAAAAATTGCATTAGAATATGTTTATCATCATTATCATATCTGTCAAGACAGCCCCTCGTGGGCCAGTGCTTTGCTAGCTCCTTTGAAGATTCCTCCATAATGACTTCATGTTTACTTTTCTTCTCCAAGTTTTCTCCTTTATATTCCCAAAGTCTTATTCCACTGAGTCTGCCCATCTCAGCCTTGGTCTTCCACGCTTCCGAATCCCAGTGACTTCGAACTGCTGTACCTTTTTGACAATATCATCTGGCATTTAAATTATATGGACTACTCAATTGATTCTATTTATTTTTGTGTATTTAATGATGTGAGGTTGTTTGTAAATTCTATGTAATTCAAAATTGTACCTTCTCCAGCTATTGTTTTCGTTTACACCTCCAAGTATACTTTGGAGTATTTTTTTCTCAAAAGATGCCATTCAATTTTCCTCCAGTTGTGTTATTATCCAAGTGTCAGATGCATATGTCAGAACTGGTCTAATAAGAGTTTTTTAAGTTAAAAATTTTGTGTTTCTGGAAAGAAATTTAGATTTTAAAAAACTCATCGGTCCATAAAAAGCCTTATTTGCCAGCTATAATTGATTCTGAATTTCATAAGAGTTATTCTGTTATCAGAGGTAATATATATAATTGATCCCAAGTAGGTAAAACTTTAAACTGTTTCAAATTTATATGAATCTATTTCAAGATAAGGATTTGGGATTCTGTCTTTTGAAAATAGTATATATTTAGTATTTTTTTTTCATTTATAACAAGACCCATTTGACTTGTTGCAGTCTTCAGGGCAAGAAATGCCTCTTTCAGAACAGGGAGGGGATGAGCAATCACACAGAATATGTTTATATTTTGAGAAAAAAAACCTTTTAAATTTATACTACAAAAGGACTGGGTAGCTTTTTCTGGTTTGGAATTTTTAGTTTTGTTAACAAATTAAAGTCAAAACTTTTTGCTGCATTTCAATTTCAATATTTTTCCAAACACATTTTATAAATTCAATAATCAATTACTCTTGAGTTTTGTGATGTGATTGTTTATTAATGTCAGATTTCAAAGCAACATAGCTATTGACAATGAATCTCAATCAAGTGACATTGTCAGTATTTGAGCCGAGACCCCATTCTGCAAATTAACACACCATTGTAAAATAAGGATTTTGAGTCTCAATAAATTCATTGTGATCCATCTTCATTGGCGCCAAGACTCAACAGAAACAATGCCAAACATGGCCACTTGACTACTGTGGCCTTTGTGTTTTGTGAATTCACAAAAATCATAAACAATATTATTTGTATCAGGGGTGTAGCTACCACTATGCCAATAATATGAAGCTCCAACATATGTAATATATTTTGACACTTACCCTAAAATACGGCATGTAACACGCACTTTTAACACAAAAAATAAGATTGAAATTTACAAGTGTGCAGTTATACCCCTGGTATAAAAATGATTGCTTTAAAAAAAGAAAAGATAAGCATAGAAAAAAGTTAGACTTCTATATATATATATATCGAAATACTATTGTTGGTGCATGAGTGGCAGCGTCATGCACACAAATGCAAATATTTTTCCTTGCCGCGCTGTGCCGGCAGATGAGAACTTTCTGTGGAACGAGATAGACGAGAAAATTTCTCTTTAATACTCAGACGTGAGCATTAATATAGGACTCTAATACTCGAAGCTCACAATAAAAAAATAATTACAATTTGCTGCGATTGTAAATAGCATGTATACGTTGTGTGGTTGAATGAAGTAAAAAAAAAAAGGAAGAAGCGTGGCTGGTCCGTCGATGAAACAAAAACAAACTAAAAATAAACTATTTATTTAAAAAGAAATGACATTCCTTATGAACCTAAAGGGTTGTAACTCTAGAAGTATTCTTCTACAGCTTGGAAAAATAACTCGAATAAATGACTTCAAAACATAAGAAAATTGCACACATACATTTCAGGTTTCTTCATAAAAATAGGGGTGAGCATTATACAGCAAATATACCAAGAAATTAAAAATTGCTGGTTGAAAGTATAGGAGCGTGTTATACACTGGATTTTATGGTATATAAGATTTATTAATGCTATCAAACTCAGTGGTGCAACAGCCCATGAGGGCCAGGGCCTACTGTTTCCATTGGGCACTGAGGTGCTAGAGCAGATGTCCCGATCAGGTGGTCAGTCTGAAGCGAGACCCCCAGTGTTTAAGTCTCCAAGCAAGCTTGGTACACATTTATCGACCCTCTGCAGTAGGGATAAAAGGCTGATTAATGCTAACATTTTTATTTATTTTCCCAAAACAGGGCCCACTCAAGACCAGCTATGCCAGTGACTTGTATTGAAGTGAGTGGGAAAGTAATAGATGAAAAGTGGAAAGCAATAAAGTTTTGTTTTCATTATCATTATTGAGTGAATCATGATAATATTTATTAAAAAATACATACGAATATCGTAATTTTACATTTGCTTTGGGGGTTCTTGATTTTTCATCCAAAATTAAAGGATTTTCTTACAAATATATCTTTTCAAAAATTGTTAAGCTTGTGAAATTGAAAATTAATTAAAATAAAAGTCAGAATAAATGAATAATTCAGGCAACAAAGCATAAAATAACTCAAACATTAAAAATTTAAACATCTTTTCATGCTAAGAGCAACAATAAATAAAAATGGGGGTGGGAAATGTGATCATGATATTAATTTTGAAATTTTAAATTCCCGAAACTACTTTAAAAATCTTAAGCTGTGAAGAGCAGCAAAAATATATGTAAAACATCACAAAGTATATTTGTAGAAACCATTAGCAATAACTGAGCGATCATCATCATTAACCAGTTAATCTTCTAGAGCAACAAATTAACAAAAAAAAAAAATGTATAAAATCTAAGCTTTAATGTATCAGATAGTTCAATAATTCTGTTCTCTAAAATAGTGAATATATATATTTTATATATATATATATATATATATATATTTTTCAAGTATAATGATTTAATTTTAACTAAAAATGGGTAACTAAAAAACTATCTGAACTCTGTATTTTCAGATGTTCCATAGAATCTAAATTTACTTCTGAATTTAAAAATTAATTATACAAATCACAAGATGAACACTAGTAAACATTTTGATTTTCACATACAATATAAAGCTAATAGAGCATTTTAATTTAATTTAAGCACATCTTTCAGCTCAAATTGGAACAAGTTGTTACCAACTCTCAAAGTTAAAATATTTTATTGTAATATGTTAAGTACAGAAAGATTAAATGAAAATAAAGACATTACTAAAAAAAATTTTAAAATCTATATAATTGAATCTGTATGTTGAATACTGAAAGTTTAAATAAAAATGAATTATAATGTTTAAGGAAATCAACCAAAGGCAAACGAACTCCAGAAAAGAAACTAAGTTTTTCAAAGTATGTAATGAATATCAAAGCAGAAACCTTAAGTTTTTCAACAATAACAATTATATGATTATTAAAAAAATTCATGTCTTTTTGAAAATCATTTCTGTTCTTACATAACAAATAGGGTGTTAACAATAGGTACCAATTTGGCCAAATGAAAAGACATCACCAAACACTGTCATCATTATTATGTTTGATCATGAGTGGGAAGGGAGCTATATATCACATGGCTTTTTTCAATATCTTTTGAATTTGAAGAAATTGGTACATTGTATAATATATAAACATCTTAAATAGTAATCAGTAATAGATAATATCTGGCCTTATCTGAATAATTCTGCATTTCATTGTATCAGGATTAACAAAATAAACAGTTTACCAGAATGGAATCATTACCAGGCCATGAAATATAAAAACCATCACCAAACTCAAAGGGCACTCTATTCTATGCCCTCAAGAGAAACAGTCCCTTCAGCTGAATAGTCTCTTTCAACCTTACCATTGGTGCTGTAGAACCTCATCACCTATCACAATGTCTTGACCCAGCGGATGATCTTGACGGGGTCTTTTTCCATCCAGAATTACCAGTACATGTGAATAAACAAACAGACCTTCCTGCCTATCTAAAGCAACTAGCTCTAGAGAGAATTGGAGATTACCAATTGACGCAGTTCAAGTTTATACGGATGGCAGTAGATCGATCTGGCAGCAGAATTTACATCAAATCGCAAGACCATATTTTAAGAATCCAGACGGCTTTCTCCTCTGGTCAATTGGTCTGTTGAAGACCATTGCTTCTTGTCAATCTTTCAAAGGCCTATTAATGTAAATTTGATTACTGTATTAAATACAACTCCAATTTTTGCATTATTTAACTCTTTATGATTTTTAACATATATTAACAATGTGCATGGTCTTTCTCTGGTATGAATGACATAGTGTCAAGTTAATCGAGGTTTCTGATGAAATGCTTCAAAAAATATATAACACAAACAGGGTTTTTTCATTGCTATGAATTAAAAATAGTGCTTAGTGTAGACTTACTGTAGTCTCAAGCAACTATTATACAGTAGAGTAAATTCAGAAGACTCAAAAGCAGAACAACTTCTCAGTGGACTGTATTAACTATATTTATTTCATACTTCAATGAGCAGAGATTACAGTAAAAAAGTGTGTGGTTAACACCATCACAAGTCGTTCTTCCCCCTTCTCTAAACACTTCTCATTCCCTCTGTTATACTTTGGTCAGTATCTTGCACTATATGTGGGAGAGGGATTAACCACTGGAACCCTTCATTTTAGAAAGGGGACAGCATTAGAAAAGTATAGGTGTACACACACATCTTCACTTGATATGACTTAACTAGTTAAAATAGATTTATGAATGAACTTGTTACACAAATCACACGCATTCATTCACATGTATTTTGCAGTGCCGAATTAAATGAGATTTTCGAGTGAAAGCTTTTTCACACACATCGCACTCATATGGTTTTTCTTTGGTGTGAACTACATAATGATTAGCTAAATAATAGCTCTCGTCAAATCCTTTGTCACAAATATCACACACAAATGGCTTTTGGTTTGTATGGAATAAATAATGGTTTGTCAGTTGAGATTTTCGTTTAAATCCTTTGTGACATACATCACATACGTGTGGTTTCTCATTTGTATGAAAAAGATAATGTTGAGTAAGATGAGCTTTCTGAGTAAAGGCTTTGCTACATAGTTCACACACAAAAGGCTTTTGATTAGCATGAATCAAAAGATGTATAGTTAAACTCGTTTTTTGAGTAAATCCTTTATAGCACAAGTCACAAACATGAGGTTTTTCTTTTGTATGAATGAAATAATGCTCTTTCAAATGTGACTTCTGACGAAATGTTTTGCCACAAAAATCACATCTATGTGGTTTTATATTGCCATTATTATGCATAAGCAAATGTTGTTGAAGACTATAATTTCGAGAGAAAGTACGACCGCATATATTACATACGAAAGATTTTATATTTGTGTGAGTATTATAGTGACGCGTTAAACCTGACTCACGTTTAAAACTTTTGGCACATACATTACACACAAAAGATTTTTCTTTGTTGGGAAATACATTTTCTCTTTTGGGATCAGTCACAATTGAAATATTGTGCTTAGGTTGTTCACTGATTGGATTCATTTTTAGCGCGCATACTTAAGTGAAGTTTCACTAATAGTTGAAACTCAATAATTTGCTGCTTGTGTCACTCAAGTATAATTTTCAATAATATTGATAAATTCGAAATTTTATTTTTTATTCCTTGAACGAGAATGAAATTAAAATCTTTAAAATTCTTCGTAGAAACATCAGCCGACAAAAGAAAATTTTTTAATAACTGGCCAAAATACAGAAGTCATTAATGACAGCAATTTCCTCGAGAGGAGGAAAGCTGAAAACAACAAAGGGTTGCAATTTTGCAGGGGTTACAGAGCCAAGTCATTATTTCGCCAATACCAATAGCTGTTTCGAATACGTGCCAACTATTTCATCAGTTCAGTTCAGTTCAGTACAGTGATAAACTATTTCATCTCTAAAATGAGTTTGAATCTAGTCGCAGTTCGAGTTTTTATTGAAAGAATATTCTATTAAAACACGGCCATCTTTTGAAGTTTCCGTTAAGATGCATCCTGAAAATTTTATTTTAAACAAATAAGTTATTGATTATGTCGATATTTTCGTTTTTAAAATTAAATAAAATGTACTTAAAATACAATTTTAATAAATAAATACAATTTTGGACAAAAACCGTTTTTGAAAAGTATTAGTCCCAAATTTTTGTTTAATTAGAAGATTGTATGTTTCCAAAAGGATGTTGTGTTCAATTGTCTAATTTTTTTTTACTAATTACTAATGATTATTTAGAGAAGCTGGTCATACTTCTCTGTTGTAAGCGCTATTTCAAGATATCATGGATTAGAGGGTCAAAATCCATAATAAATGCATCAGTTGCTGTTATTATACTTGTGGCTATTATTATCATACTTTAAATGCAGTTTTAAAAGTGTTAGTTTTTTTTAATATTTTAGTTCAGTAGGTATAATTGCATATTCCGTACTTATAATTAATTTATAATAAGTATTGTAGACTTTTTATAACCTCACCACACCTAAGAGGGCATTGGTGAACACAAGAATTTTTCAAGGAGGTAGGAAGAGTTGAGGGTCGAACGTTTACCATTCTCATACTGCGTATTCCCCAATACGCAGTCAAACACATTTTTTTAATTTTGTGGACCGTCGGGAATAAAAAACAGTAAAAAATAAATTACTAAATAAATAATCAGCACGAAATATAACAAAAGAAATATTAATAACAAATACTTAATCAAATTTTACGTACTATATACATGGGGTTATAATCAATCGGGAGGAAAAATCAAGGGCGATGGGGGAGGGTCCTGACCAGTGCCCCTCCCCCTCCTTGTGTGCACCACTGACATTGGGTGAACCGCAACAGCTTGAAAAAAATTGAAGTAGCCCGCACCCTTGGAAAGGCTGCCCACACCTGCTCTAAAATATGAATGGTCTAGCGATTATAGTGATAATATAAATGCATGATGCTGATAAGGTATGTGCAACCATTCACGTTTCAAAGTCGATTAGGTTCTAAGCGGAACATGAAAAACATGATCAAAATTTTGCATGACATGTGCATACTGATATAACAGCAACAGTTGAAGACATACACTTAGCAGTAAGAATTTCTGTTCACTTTCCATAAACTCACGACGATTACATGTAACAGAATTGCATCATCGTCAGAGATTGGAATAATGTCGTGCCAAACAGACATGGAACATCAAATGGCATTGAGTAGCCTTCATTGATGATTCCCACTTCTATCTTAACGGAGAAGACAGTAAAGTCTGTGTGTGGAGGGAACGTGGCCAGAGCAAAATTCATGGTTCGTTATGGAAAATCACATATCCAGATGAGATGGAGCGAATACATAATACTCAATTGCAATAATGGGATATTATTCTAATGCACCTTTGTATTCGTTACAGGCCCTTTGACAGGCTAACATAACTTTCAAGAGGACTTTTCTCTGAACTGCCTGCTTAAATCATTTTTCCAACAAGATAATGTTTGACCACAGAGTGCTGGCGTCTTTAGAGCTTGTCCACAACATGTCTATATGATTCCATTGCCGGCATTTTCACTGGAGTTGTCTCCGATGGAGAATGTTTGAGATGTCAAGTGGAAAGAACTTTCCTTTCCTGCAATGTGCCAGAAATACGAGTCAGGGTTCAAATAGCATGGGATGGATTTTCGCAGAACTTCATAAAAGATTTGTTCGACTTACCACAAAGACTTTTTGAAAGCTGTATTAGGTATAGCGGGGTTATACGCCTTATTGAATTATATTACTGTTCTGCATATTTCTCAATACACTGAATTCTGATCATTTACTCTTTTATGAGTATTTTACCAACTTTGTGCAAACTTTCCAAGTGCATCCATATTATAACTTGTGACGGAGCTTTACGCAGATTTTCCTACTAATCCTCTTGGGGAATCTTTGGGGCCATCAATTGAGTTATTTCACAGCCAACCCTCTCAAGAAGAAACCTTGATATTCAGATTAGTTAGTAGATATATAGAGGAGGTTTAGTAATCGGGAAGAAGGAGAAAGGAAGCTGAGATGCTGAACACCGTGAGCTTATGGTAAGGATCTAAACTTAGAAGCGTAATTATGGGACGGGCTTTAAGGAGTTAAAGAAATTAAGGAAGATTGAGATTCATAGGATAACTTCACTTAAAATTAAGCGGTTAGAATTCCAGGAGCTTATTCATATAGGATTTAGAGTTACGATATATCACTCCTGATTTCCAATTGTGATAACCCCCTATTTGGGGAAACTAGCTCTTCAGCAACTCGACCTAGATTTGTGGGAGATAATGGTTGATGACCCAAGATAGCCATAATAAAACCAATTTATTACTATTAATTATAGTATCAAAGACAGTCTTACTACAGGAAGGAAATCTGGAGTGATACATCGTAACTCTAAATCCTGTGGGAGTAAGCGCCTGGAATCCTCTCTCTAACCGCTTAACTTTAAGTAAAGTTATCCTATGAATCTCAATCTTCCTTAATTTCTTTGACTCCCTAAAGCCCGTTCTATAATTACACTTCTAAGTTTTTTCCTTACCATAAGCTCACGGCGTTCAGTATCTCGGCTTCCTTTCTCTTTCTTCCTGATCACTAAACTTTCTCTATATATCTACTAACTAATCTGAATATCAAGGTTTCTTCTTGAGAGGGTTGGCTATGAAACAACTCAATTGATGGCCCCAAATATTGCCCAAGAGGATTAGTAGGAAAATCTGCGTAAAGCCCCGTCACAAACTTAGTTCGGTAAGTGATTCATATTTTAAACAAATTGGATGCATTTATTAGTTTTTGTAAGATAAAAAATCTTGAACTAATATAAATTACATACTACTTAAAATGTAGTTTTTAATTGCATAGAGAAGAAAATCAGAATACTATAAAGTAAAAAAATTATTTTCCTTATTTTCAGAAAAAAAAACTAAGAATTCTCAAATTTAAGTAGAAAAAATTGTTGATATTATCTTAATGTTTTTTCCAGTGCTGATTTAAGCTCATTTTGGGCCCTGAGTGCAGACGATCTACAGGCCCCCTTGGCACTGACGAATTTAAATTTATAACCAAAAAATATGTTTAAGCCCAGCTTATCTGGGCATATCCTGACTTCTAGGTGCCCACCCAAGCATCCAATGGATAAACCGGCACTCGTTTTTTTTTTCCCTACAGGAATAATATTAAATGTCGGAATTAATAACGAGTTGCATATTGAAATGTGCAATGCGGAATCTTTGATAAAACATACCATGACAACTTATGATTCTTTGGAAGCGATCGAACTACGAGTATGGAAGAGAACCATTGGATATCATGTTTCATTTTCAAAAAATCCTCCTACATACAAACCACATCTACTCTCTCATACATCACTAAAATAAACACTCCTTCACCTTGGGCGATTTTAATGCTCACTCGACATGATTGTCTCGCTGGCGATCTAATAGATTTTATTGATATTAACCAAATCGATTTTATTGAAAATTATACGGTGTCCTCTACCTTTCTTTCATATAGAGGCGCCTCCTCACATCCTGACTTCTATTATTGGTCCATCCAAACTTATCTCCTTTTTGTTAATCAAAGTCGGATTCAGGCACCTGATGGTGCTGGTCATAAAATTCTTTCCATGATTACTTCGATTCCAGTGCAGAGACACATAATCACAGAGTCACTAGATAGAATTTGAAAACAGCAAATAGGGAGAAATTGTCTTTTAGACATGAATAATGACAAAGCTTTCAACAAAATTATAACAACTATTTTAGTTTGTGCTAGTGCTTGAATTCCAAAAAGCGATATTAAGGATGTAAAACCTTTCTAGAAAGATAAATTACAGATACTCTTACGGTATGACTACGTTTGGAACCATGATTTTGCAAAGCGCATAAATGGATAATTTTCATGATATTTATTGTCACTCAGATTAGAATACATGCATAAAATGGTTTTAAGGCCATTTTGACAAAAAAAATTTATTTAAATATAATATTTTGGCAAAAAATTAACTAAGAATAATCTTTTTTCCAAATGTGAAAAATGCTTCTATTATAATAATATTTTGCCTGTATATAAAGAGTGTTTTTTTTCCAGGTATAGAAGTTTAAGTTGGCATTACTTTCCAAGATGGCGACCGATTTAACAGCTGTCAAGTGATTTATTCTCAGTTTGGTTTGGCAATTCATCATGAATAGACTCAAGCCTGAACAACGCTTTCAAATTGTGCAATTTTATTTCGAAAATAATGGTCGATTTTCATAAGCGAATTTTGTTTAGCGATGAAGCGCACTTCTGGTTGAATGGCTACGTCAACAAACAAAACTGCCGCATTTGGAGTGAAGCTAATCCACAAGTGTATGTCGAAACACCGTTACATCCAGAAAACTGACTGTTTGGTGCGCTTTATGGGCTGGTGGAATCCTTCTTCAAAAACGATGAAGGCCACAACGTTACAGTCAATGGTGATCGGTATAGAGCCATGATTACTAACTTTTTTCATTCCTGAATTGAACAATCATGATGTCCAGGAGCTGTGGTTCCAACAAGACGGCGCAACATGTCACACAGCTCGTGCCACAATCGATTGATTGAAAGACACGTTGGGTGACCACCTAATTTCACGTCTTGGACCTGTGAATTGGCCTCCAAGATCTTGTGATTTAACACCGCTAGACTATTTTCTGTGAGGCTATGTAAAGTCATTGGTCTATGCGGATAAGCCACAAACGCTTGACCCTTTGGAAGACAACATTCGCCGTGTTATTGCCGATATACGGCCACAAATGTTGGAAAAAGTCATCGAAAATTGGACGTCCAGATTTGACTACGTCCGAGCCAGCCGTGGCAGTCCTATGTCAGAAATCATATTTAAAATGTAATGCCACAAGATTATTTTTCGAATAAAAAAAATTCATGTCAATCGAATAATACATCGTTGTTTTATTGCAATTTAAAGTTCTACACCTCTCAAAACACCCTTTAGCTCAGACCTCTGTACAGAGGCTCAACTAGAATTTTTGAAGTATATAACTTAGAAGTGGGTTTATCCATGTTTTTCGACAACAGAGGGGAGCAATGTTAGAAAAAAACGTTAATAATTATTTCAATGGGTGGTAACTCTGAAAATAATGTGAATTTTTCAAAAATTCTAGTTGATCCTCTGTAGAGAGGTCTGAGCTATATACAGGCAAAATATTATTATAATAGAACCATTTTTCACAAAAGGAGAACATTTGGAAAAAAGATTATTCTATGTTAATTTTTTGCCAAAATATTATATTTAAATAAATTTTTTTTGTCAAAATCTCCTTAAAACAATTTTTTGCGTGTATTCTAATCTGAGTGACACTAAATATCATGAAAATTATCCATTTATGCGCTTTTTTAAAATGACGGTTCCGAACGTAGTCGGATACCTTAAAGAAGAAAAAAATTTAGCAGGATATTAAGATGATTCTACTGGCCTTCCAGCTATTTTGAAGAGAGAAATTTTAAATGTAAAGCATCCTTCTTCTAACAAATCTTTTGAGAACTTAAACTACCGAAAGAATGTTCCAAAGGCTTTTAGATTTATTTCTGGTTTAAATGGCAAACTTGTGAATAACCTATAAAGATTAGTGGAAAATTTTTGATTTCTGACCTGGATATACCTAAGACCTTCTTGAAATTTTACCGCAAAGTTAGTAGCTTTAGACCTGGAAGACAGATTAGAAAGAGAGAAATAAATTATCCTTGTGTGAACTAGGAACAGTACAGGCTTTTCTCCACTCCTTTCTCAGATGAGGTATTCCAGAGGGCCCTTTGTGGCTTATCTAGAGGAAAGAGTGCTGGTCCTCACGATATTCTTCTAGCGTTCATTTTGGAACTTCTCACCAAGGCTAAATAAATTATATTACTTTTTATAAACAAAACTTAGGACGGCTCTTTTCCGAGTTATTGGAGAAAAGCTGATGGTTTACCCATTTCAAAACAAAAAATAACCCGATTGTTTTAGACCTAATTTCTTAACCTGTATTATGAGTAAATTAACTTAAAAAAGGGTTGTTGATCGACACTACAGTATTACCTGGACCAGTAGCACATACAAAAATTTTTCAGGGGAGGGTCCAGGTCGAAAGTCCACCATTTTGGTATCATGCTCCAATACGCCGCCCATCAAATTCTTTTGATTTTGTCAATTTTCAGAAACAAAAACAATACAACATTAATTATTGAATAAATAATTAGCATTAATTATTAAAATTAATTATTAATAACAAATACATAATTAAATTTTACGTAATATATGCATAGGATTATAACCAATCGAAAATAAAATCAAGGGCTGGGGGGTGTCTGGACCCCTAGGACAACCCCCCTTGTGTGCGCCACTGACTTTGACTGTTTGGTCATATATTTAAGAGACATGCGGGCTTCAAACGGGGATACAATACAATTGTTGGCTTGACTCAACATGTCAAAGCGACTTGCAAAAGAAGCAGAGCACAGTAACTGTTTTTGTTGATTTTAAATCGGCTTTTGACAGGTCTGAAGAAAAATATTCAAAAAACTTTTACACACGAACGTTTTGCGGGTCATCTCTTTAAATATATAATTTCCTCTCCAAACGTTTCTTATATGTCAAATATGGAAACTCTCGCTCAGGGTATGGCCAAACTAGACAAAGCCTTTCATAGAGATCCATCTTGAGCCCAGTTCTTTTAACCTTATGATAAATCATCTTTCGAGTTTCATTCAAAATGCAGTGCTAGCGATTAATTCTTTTTATTATATGCTGATGGTCGTGTTCTATGGTCAACTAGTTCTGATATCCCTAACTTGAAAGTGCCCTGTATTTGGCACTGGAGGTCTTGGCAAACTGATTCTTGGAAAACTTTGAACTTTCGCCTCAAGTTCGAAAAAGCACAACATATACCTGGTACACAGTAACAATGTTTTACTTAGGACCACCTGTGCTACTTACCTCGGTATAGCCCTAGATTCAGGACAAACCATATATCTAAAGTGGCGAAGAATGTAACAAGTAGACTAGGTCTGTTAAAAAGAATTGCTGGTGTTAAGTGAGGATCACAGCCCAAAGTATTCTGACTTACACGTTCACATCATAGATTAGATCTGTTATTGATTACGGTACTGTGCTTCTTGTTATCGCTTCTGATAGTGCTTTGTCAAAGTTGTACATTGTTCAAAATAAAGCACTTCGATTTATTGCGAATGCAGCCATCCCGACCCTATCGCCGCTATGCAACAGCAGGCTGAAATTTCTGTTCCACCTGAAAGTCGTTCTCAATATATATATATAATGCTCTTTCTCTAGGTGAGTGATTATTTAGAAAGGAGTATTTCTGACCTGATTATGTACCTTCAAAAACGAGACTTTAAACTCAACATACTTTCTTGTTTGAGTTTCAGGGACTTTCGTATGTTTTGATGTTTCCGATCACATAATTTCCATCTTTAAACCGACTACCTTCCTGGATCATTTGAGATATACACAGCTGGCCACCGTAAATACAACACCAAGAAAGACAAGAGAGAGCACAACAAAATTTATTTTGTAGATAACATATTGACCAAGTATCAAATGATTAAATTTATAGACTTCTGTGAAGTGTGGTTCCTGCCAGAATCAGTAGCCAGAGTAGCCTCCATTGTTGGAGATTACCGCTGCCACACGCCTCGGCATTGATTCAAATAGACTTTGGATGTGTTCTTGGGGTACAGCAGACCAAGCAGCTTCCACATGTTGCCAAAGTTGATCTGGTGTGGCAGCTGGGGGTGTAATCTGGATCAATCGTTGAGCAACCATGGACCCCATGTTTTCTATCGGTGAAAGATCCGGAGAGCGTGCCGGCCAGGGAAGCAATTCGATCTGGTGATTGACGAAGAATCTTTGAATAATGCGTGCCACGTGTTGTCGCGCATTATCCTGTTGAAATATGGCTGTGGCCAAGCCCTGAAGGTAAGGAAGGACAACTGGCTCTAACACCTCGGAGATGTAGCGCTGGATGTTTAAAGTACCGGCAATACATACTAGAGGAGTGCGAGAGTGATATGCAATACCGCCCCATACCACAATACTCGGTGCAGGACCAGTGCGGCGGTGCATAACGCAGCTGTTCAGCATCCTCTCTCCACGGTGTCTCCAGACTCGAATCCGACCATCGTGATGTTGCAGACCGATGCATGACTCGTCAGTAAAGACAATTTCATTCCATTCTGCCACCCACATCCTTCTTTCATCGCACTATTGGCGGCGGAGACGTCTGTGGTTCTGCGTCAAGGATAGACCAAGCAATGGACGTCTTGCAAACGGACCACTCTGATGTAAACGGCGTCGAGTGGTACGCGCAGACACTGAATGATGCGTTACAGACTCAATGTGCTGTGCTACGGTTTGTGATGTGACTGAGCGATCCGTCACGGCCTTGTGCACAATTTGCCTGTCCTCACGTGAAGTGGTGCACTGAGATGGATGCGATCGACCACGTCCATCCGTCGTACCCTCCAGCATCCAACGGTCACATATCCGCATTACAGTTGTTTGGATTCATCCAACACAACTATCGATTTCACTGATAGATAATCCACAATCTCCGTAGGCCACTATCCTTTCTTTGTCAAACTCGGATACTTGATCAAAAGCTGATCGTTGTTTTTTACGAGACATAACTGATTGTTTTTTGAAAAAAACCACAAGTTAAACACAATTGCCGAAATCTCCAAGCCTCAAATAGCGCTTTGAGGTGGCACCACAGGCACGCGCGATGTGTGTCTGCGCTGAAATTTTAATCATTTGCATATCTCACTTCAAATAATGCATGTTGTAAATTACATGTTATGTGCATGCTTTCTTCAGGGTGTTGCATTTACGGTGGCCAGCAGTGTACTTCTGCTAAACTGGATTTGGTTCTGCCTGTTCGCAAGCCTAATTCCCTCTAGAATGAGTTAAGGTCTGCTCTGACTACTATCCATGAAAGATATCCAGATCAAAACTGGTTACATGTATTTACCGATAGATCTGCCACGGCTTCCTCTGATAGAGGGCTGGAGCTTACTCCTTCAATCTTAAACAACCTCTTAGTGCCTGGTCAGACAATTTTGATGGTGGTTTTTTTTTTTTTCAATATTTATGACTTAGAACTACCAGTGTTATTCCTGGCTAAAATATTGTTATCTTCATGGATTCTCAGGCCACAATGAAAACCATCTCTGACTACAATCTATACCCATCAGAACTTGAAGTCAAAAGTAAACTTATAAGACTCCTTTTTTAGCATTGACACCTGAGTCCTTCTAATCATTTTTAGCACTGGTCATTCTTCAATTCCTTGCGGCATTCATGGAAATGAACAAGCCTACAAGTTTCGATGCTGCATCCACTTTGGGTTACCGATGCCTTTTAGAAATGCCAAGCGACTCCTTAGTAATAAAAATTAACATAAAAGAACACCCACTCTTAAAATTGGTTGATGGTAAATCTTGGGTTTGTCTACTTGAAAGCCAGAGACTTCAACTTTGTCATCTCTAGAATTGAGGGAATGGTGTGTTTTAGTCACCTCCGGAAAATTGTGTGACCTGGCTGATTCTCCACTCTGCCAATCAATGACTGAAGAGCATATGTTCGTTCTCAAGATAGCTATGCTAGAGCAAATTCTGTTTTTGTACAGGACTGCAAGACGCCTTATATCCGAGATTACGTTGGCGGGCGTAATTTAAGAAAAAAAGTAAAATTAAAGAATTTGTATTTTAACAGAAAAATAGAATTAAGCAGAAAAGGAAACTGCATTTTCCAAGAACCCTCTAGTTACAATGTAGTTAACATTTATCTTAATCAATTTATCTCTGAATTCCCTGTATTATCTAACTACATCAATGTTAAGCTTTCCACTTAGTTTGCAAATTCAGCAGCATGTAATAAGATTGCAATATGAAAAAGTTCTATTTTCAAACAATGCTAATAGCAAATTTTATGTGATTTGATAATAATTAGTGTTTCCCATGTCTTTCATATATTTTAAACAGTTTTTTTTTTTTTTTTTGCATTCTTCAAACAATTTAACAACAATATACAACGTTCATTTCCAATTATACTACCTTAAATAACTGATATCTATCACTGTCATTTTTTAAAAACTGGATTGTTCTTCCTCAATTTCTTTGTGCTAGAGTACAGATATACTTTGAGAGCTTTTTCAGTAGATTGCAACTTTATCCTTTGGTTCATAACTAAGAGAGATGAGAATAAGTGTCTCAATTCCCCCCCCCCTTTCAAATGGATACCTCCAAAATCAATTTTAGCCCATAACTTAAAGATATATATAATACACATTTAAAATCTCATCGAATCTGGAAACTCGCTGCTGATTAACTTGTATAGTATTGCATACTGAGTTAGTTACAATACTAAACATTATGTAGTTACAATACTAAACATTGAAAAAATTTATATAACAATACATAAATACATGAATACAAACATTTACGTAGTCGGAATAAAAATGTGACTCTAATAATAATAAAATCCTCAAACCAGTCAAATGGAGTATACATACAACTATATTTTATCAAAAGACAATACATTAATAAATAAGATAAAATAATACTATTTTGATACTCCCACTTAATATGTACATACATCAAAATAAAATAATAAAGATTAAAAAGGAATAAAAGATCAATATGAGAAAATGAAGTAATGTAACTCAGCAATGCAAATGCATTACTTAAGTTTCTATTACTTTGATCTTTAGAAAACTTTTTGCATTTGCACAAAAAGAATGAAAATAAAAGGCAATTAACATAAATATGATATAAATTACAAAAGATTGGATAAGTAATCATACACAGTGTTTTTAAACCAAATGGCTAAAGTATATTACATGAAATAACAAATTTGAGATATTTACTGACTTTTATTATTTTCACCAAAACAAAGTATTTAAATCAGATCAATTCACACAAATACAAATCATCTTCTATAAAGCAATTAAATTTTACTTCAAATACAAATAAAGCATATCAAGTTCTTTTCAAATTAATTTAGATAACAGCACAAAAAATAATTAATATACACACAACAATAGTATTTCATCAAAAATCTGTACATTTTTTAATCACAATAATTTTTTTCAAAAATAGATCTGAGTTACTTGTTTTATTCTTTTAGCACATTGTTGAGAAGCTGTCTTACGTCAGTGGCTATTGATTGAAATGTGGAAATAAAACAAATTTTATTTATACATAATAAATTATGATGACTTTTTGAACATATCTTTAGTACAACTTCAAATGTATTTTAAGGATAAAGATCACCAATATGTAAAGGTAAACAACAGGTTTTGCAAATGTATCTCAAACACTGGATTTCATAAATTGAAATTAATAATACAAGTGCAAACTCAAATTAACTTGTGATTGGTCAACAATTTGGGCATGAAAACAGGAGTGTTTACTTGTAACCATTCAACAAAGTGTTAAGCAGCATTCAAATTGCTCAACAATACAAATACATTTAAATTAGCTCAAAATTAATGAAAATGAATCATTAAAATTTAATTTTTATACAACAAATTGAACAGAAATTCACAAAGCAAATTATTAATTTATGCATTATTGTAGAACCTTGAGAAAAAAATATTGAACTTATAATATGGAGGAGCACAGTAGCTCTTTCTAGTTTAAATATTGTTTTAATTAGAAAGTTGAACTCAGGAACTGTTTGCAGCATTTATATTTCAGTACTTCCATCCATCACATTTTATATATAGATTTCTGGAACTAGTCTCATATTGGGGGTAATAGCGCCAAGCAGCGCTTCTTGTTGCTGGAATGGAATCCAATACGGTGGCCAAGCGGTAATTTAATGATATACAATAATTTTAAAGAATTGTTTTGAAATACATTGAAATGTATTTCAAATAAAGGATATAGGAAGAGATTGGGAATAACCTAGATCAATCAATAAATAATGAATATCAATAATATGTAATAAAAAGTAACATGTAGTGAGAATAGTATTATAAGCAGCATATAATTTTATATTATTATTTTATCGTAATGATATATAACATTCATATAGTACAATTTAATAACAGTTATTAGAAATAATAATCATGTAATACAATTTAATAGGAATTATAAAAAAGAATAATCACCAAATTGTAAAAAATTAAAAATAATGCATAAGATTACTCGTATTAGATAATTATAAATAAACACTATAAGAAAAGCTATAAATAAACAACAAGGATAGTTATAAATACACAACATAATTATAAATAAATAATAATTATAAATAAATAACAATATTAATTATAAATCAATAACAAAATATGTAATAATACTTATAAATAAATGTTAAAAGAAACAATTATAAATAACGGATATTATATGATTATTACACATAGTAATAATTGCATTTTTGTATTACATTATGAATAAAATAATTACATAATGCATGTTAAAATTAATTAAGAATATCAATTACAAAGTAGTGAAAGCTTGCAATATAAAACTTGCATTACAAGCTCCTTCAACGAATTTCATCGAACAAAGAAAGTAAAAAAAAAACATTTTTAAAACTTAAAATAAAATGAAAATAAATGATTTACAGCAATAATTAGAAGCACAACACTTATTTTTTTACGAAAAAATATTCTAGTACTCACTCATTTAAAAAAAATACATATCCGAAAATAGCACAGAATTAAACAGAAGACGCAAACAATAGAAAAATTTCACTGAAAATTGTTCAATTTTTACAGGAATTAGAATTTTTTATTAAAATCGTCTGAAATTAATAGGGTTACAGCAGGAAAAAACCAATAAAAAATATTTCTAATATAGGTTATCCCCACGGCAACCACATCGACAGACGATAAAAATATTTAGGTAACCATATTGTAATGTTATCGCCCATCTTGGCAAACATAAACAACAACTTGGCGCTATTACCCCCTCGATATCAAACTATCACAGCTATTACTGATAAACCTTGGTCAAACGACGAGGTCGACAACCGGGCACATTCCAACAGGAGGACTGAGCCTCAGCAGATAATCAAAATGTGCAGAATCAAAAGAGCTTCCATCTGAGGTAATAAGTTTTATACCAGGTGCATAATCAAGAGAGTTATTCTTGAAAAACTGTTTCAAAAGTGGGGACTTCAAAAAAAAATTTCGCCATTTTTTTTTTTTTTTTGAAGAAGAATAAGGAGACAAGTTACCATCGGATTTCATCGAAACGGGTACCAAACAGTGCAAAATACATCAATCCCCTTACACCAGTGTTTCTCAAACTGTGGGGCACGCCTCCCTGGGGGGTGTAAACCCTACAGGGGGTGTGTGCGAGCTTATCAAAAAGTAGAAAATAAAAGGTTAAAAAAATTATTAATTTACAGAAAGGAAGGAAAAAAATGCGTTCTGAAATAATAAAAAATAAAATACACATTTACATTGATATAATACACTTATCAATGTATCAGTACTGCACAATGTGTTTCATAATTAATTTAACAGTATCAATTTAAAAACAAGTTTAATAATTTCCAGTGATCCTATGGGCATGTAATAAAACTATATACAAAATTTAACATTTATCTTGATAATTTGTATGGTTTATAATTAGAGTAGCATTGTAGCTTTATGTCAAAGTATATTATTATTGAATTTTCAATACATTGTTATTATATGGAAGGGGGCACGAGGAAAATTATGATTGAAAATTGGGGCGCAAGTATAGAAAGTTTGAGAAGCACTGCCTTACACAACAGGTCTTTAGTGACACCAGGACTCAAAAGAAGCAATGTCGTCCATGAGTTTACAATCATGGCTATTGATGTCTATGTGCTTTGTGGATTCACGAAAAATTATAAGTAATAACACAGGAAAAGTATGGAAAAAGTAAACTTATATTGAGGTAAGAGGCAAATTAATGACTAAAAACTGAAAATATTTTCAGTGACAAAAAACCAACTTGAATTGAAAAAAAATTAACAAAACTGTTCTAGAAAAAATAAGTATACTAACATATTGATATGGCAAAATCAATGATTTTTAAATCCTTATTTAGTAAGTATTTTTTAAAACATTTCTATTATTTTACAACTAGTAACACTATATACAAACTGTCATGTACATTATAAGGCACCAAACCAGTTATATGGCAAAATATAATCTCAGTTCTCATACCAAAAAAGATTAATGCATCATAAATACAAACACTGTTCCCATATACTATAAAGAAATATATATAATGTGTGAAAGCATGAAAAAATCTAAAATCACTTATAAACAATCGTGACACAATGTTATATTGGGTATTTATCGATTAAAGAGACCATGAAGCCAAACTCAGCAATGTTTAAACATATAACAGTTGCCGAGACCATAAATAAAGCACCATTTTCAAATATTGTAAATTGTACTGTTGCTTTCTTTCTATTACAGTATTAGCTAGATTTTCTACCACTTATTCCAACAATGAAAATCTTGAAGTTGACAATAAGTGAAGAAGACAATTTACCATAACAACACTTTTGACAAGAAAATACGAAGAGCAATTCTCAACTCTTGTCCTGAAATATCACACTGAAGAAATTTGGGTACTTAGCCGTATCGGCGACATTATACGAGACGAAGTACATGGTTACCAATTCAGCGAGAAGGATAAATGTGAAATCGGGGTTACCAACTTGGCGAGTTATCTTGAACATTAACATTGTTGCGATAATACACAAGTACTGAGATTTGTAATAACATCTTAACTGTCAAAACCAAAATAAAAAGACCTAAATTGATACAGAAAGTGAATATGCACTTTTATTGAAAAAGCACAAATTCGAAAGCACACCATAATTTGAAAGCCAATGGAACCCAATCAGAAAGCAGGGCAGCCAGAATTTGGTACAAAATTGCCCTCAAAATGTGCAAATTCTTTATATTGAAGGTATAGTATGAATTAAGTTGGAAACAAATGCAGATTGATATCGCCATTTTTTGTGTTAGTGACAACATGGAAAAGAAGCTACAAAAATACATGGTCCCTATAACTAATAAGTACCTTACAAACTTGATTCATGCTAACTTAGTCCCACAGGAATACTTAATACAAATCATGAATTAATCATTCAAGATTATGATAATTTTGATTTTTTCAATGACTTAAAAATCTGTAAGACTAATTCCTGTATTAAACAGTAGAACTAATATTTTCCCACTTTTTTATTCCTTATAATTTTAGCGTTAAGTTCCCACAAAAAGTATAAAATAGGATTAATAATATACAAATGATACTTTTTATTTTTTTTAATGTTTTTAAAATGTTACACTTTAAACCCAAATTAAAAAAAATGTTGTTGAAAAAATTACGTGCAAGTAACAAATCAGACACAAAAATAAAACCGAAGACTTTTCACTATCACTCATAAGATTTTTTGGTACTTACATAGGTACACTGGCATAGCTAGTCCTGAGTGGTCCCTGTATCAAAATTGATAGGGGGCACTTTTCCAATAGAATTTGATTGAAAGCATCAGAATTTTACAATTGGGGGCCCTGTATCATTGATACGGTGGTAGCCCTGCTTACATATTATCAACATTATATAAAATGTTCCCAAAATTCAGCATGTACCACACATAGGAAATGGGGAGTTAATAATAGAGTAAGCGATAATATGCAAGTACCGATTTTTCTTTTTTTGAATAAATTATGTAGCATATTACAGTATAAATAAATTATCATTCACATTAACAATTTCTTTTTAACATTCATCATTTATAAAAAAAAAACATTATCGATTTCCATGTTCACAGTTTATGTCAGGTTTTCCCACTCGATTTGCTTAGCAATTTATTTTGCTTTGTATTCTTACAACTATACTAAATAAAATGACTATATACAAAATAACTTGTTGAAGGGTAACCTTCCCCCTTCACACACAACAAATCTAATATTAACATTCTGTAATTTGTTTTTCTCTGGAATGAATGCCATAATGTCGTGTTAAGTGGTGTTTTTGATTAAATGCTTTGGAACATATATCACAATGATAAGGTTTTTCATTGCTATGAGTAAGATAGTGCTTATTCAAAGTAGACTTTTGATTAAAGGACTTGTCACACAAATCACACACATGTATTCGTTCATTCAAATGAATTTTGTAGTGTTGATTTAAATTAGGCTTCCGAGCAAATGCTTTTTGACAAACATCACACACATACGGTTTTTCTTTGGTGTGAACTACATAATGATTAACTAAACAATACCTCTCATCAAATCCTTTGTTACAAACATCACACACAAATGGCTTTTCGTTTGTATGAAATAAATAATGCTTAGTCAGTTGAGATTTTCGATTAAACGCTTTGTGACATAAATCACAAACATGTGGTTTCTCGTTTGTGTGAATAAGATAATGTTGAGTAAGATGAGCTCTCTGAGTAAAAGCTTTACTACATATTTCACACACAAACGGCTTTTCTTTAGCATGAATTAAAAGATGTGTAGTTAAACTCGTTTTCTGAGTAAATCCTTTGTTACACAATTTACAAATGTGAGGTTTTTCTTTCGTGTGGATCACATAATGCTCTTTAAATGTGACTTCCGACTAAATTTTTGCCACAAGCATCACATATGTGTGGTTTTATATTATTATGCATAAGCAAATGCTCCTTAAAATGAGAACTCCGATTAAACGCTTTGCTACACGTATGACATACGAAGGGCTTCTCATTTGAGTGACTAAGATAGTGATTTGTTAAAATTGACTTCCGTTTGAAACCTCTTGTACATATTTTACACACAAAAGGTTTTTCTTTGTTGGGATGTACATCTTCTCTTTTCGGATCAGTCATATTTAAAATATTTTGCATTGTTTGTTCACTGTCCGGATTCATTTTTACCAAGGCCAAGTAATGTTTCTCCAAAAGTTGAAATTCGATAATTTGCTACTTGCGTCGCATAGGTATATATATTTCAATGACGTTTCACACTACAACTGAAAATATCTCAGTACGAACAGGGGAAGTTTTAAATAACTGATAATGTTGATGAATAGTTGATTTATGGGATATGAAGCAACAAAGGCTATTATCGCCTTGTAATATTTTTCTAATTCAAGTAACATTAAAGAATTTCATCTTATGCAGGAAAAACTTAGTAATTGTTTATTAAATTATTGCACTGTCAAAAGTTCTATGACAGTATATTGAGTATGGATCTGTCATGTGTTAATTTTTGAAGTTATGATTACAAATCGCACAGCTAAAGTACAGGAAAAGATATTATTATTATTAACTCAGTTCAGTTCAGGTTTTGTGGGATATGGAGCAACAAAGGCTATGATCCCCTAAAAGACAGATGTTTCTTAAAAATTAGTAGATGTCAAAATATTTCAGTTTCTGGATAAAAAATCTGAATGTTAATCTGTTAGACATAGCTTTCTCCAATAATTATCATTAACTTCAAGCGTCTTTCATGAGAAGCGTATTTATCACTGATTCGTTCAGTTCAGTTCCAATCATTTTTTTACATTGAAAATTGGGAGGACTATTCCAAGTAGCCTTCGCATCTGTGCAAATGACGCTACTGTTTTCACACAATCACCCACTATCCTTCAAATAAAAAAAAATGTTACAAAGTCAATTTAGAATACAAAAAAGCGATGATCTTTTCGGCCTATTGAAGCTAACATAGCAAAAACTATGATATTCATTTTCAAAAAAGGTCCCTGCTCTCCGTCCCTCTGACTACTCAAACTATTAAAAATATCTTTAGTCATAATTTTAAAAGTGATTCCGGAATCCAAACCAACATTCAGTGAATGAGTGTTTATTAACATCGCACTTTCTACAGTAACACGAGGGGAATCGTTTTTCAAATAATGCTGGTTGGTCGATTAATGAGAAATTTGAAACAACAAGTGCCATTATCCCTAAAAATGCTGGATTTATATATGTAAAATTCTTTATAAAATTAAGTGAAAAAAATCATTTGCATTTGTATAAATAAATAAGAATATTTTACTTCTGGGGAATGAAGAGTTTTCGAAGTGCGCAAAAATTACCAAATTAAGCGAGTAACAAACCATACATCTATCTACGTCAGACAAATGACGTCATCCATCGTGATATTACAAAAGCTTAAAAAAAAACGCAACTGCTTTTTAAGCAGACGGAGTGCAAGTGAAAATGGCTCGAAAGACAAATAAATTCCGAATATAATCGGATTCGTGCTTACTTAAAATTAAAAATTTTCCAACAGACTTTGATTACTTTTTATGTCATTTTAAAGAATTTGTATGCTGTAGAATTTATTTTGTACTTATTTCTTAAAAGGTTACTAAAACATTTCAAGAAGGGTTTAAAAAAGATTATAATAAGGATTCCTAATTTTATTTTAAAGCAATGGGAATTTTTAGTTATTAATCATGAAATGGAAGACTATAGATCGGAGTTAATTTGAGAAAATAATTTCGAATAAATAAATTGAATTTTTATAAATGTGCAGTATTTTTCACTGTTGTCAACATAATTATTATTAAGCAACATTTATTTACTTTTATTACATTGTAAATTTTAAGTTAATTTATATTTGCTCTATTTTGATGCACAAATACAATTCAGAGAGGAATGCCATCAATACTGTTCAATTTAGTGACAAGAGCACAGAAGATTTCCCTGTTATTTGCTATACTGATGGCAGTAAAATTGATGGAAAAGTTGGTTTCACATTTGTTGTGTTCAGGAGAGGTGTTCAATCCGAGAACTTTCAATTTAGAATCCGTGATGAATGCACAGTTTTTGTAGCTGAACTTTTATGTTTAAATTTCGCCGTTAAATGAATCACTGAGCAAAATAGTGTCATCTCAGAATACCTCATCTGTATACTGACTCTCTTTCCCCCTTGGATTCTCTTAAATGTATTTCTTCATCTAACAATATAATCGTCGAGATCCAGAAGCAACTTAAAAGCCTAAGAGATAAAAACATCTCAATAGATTTTGCATTTGTTCGCGGACACACGGGCGTTCTTGGAAATGAGCGAGCTGATTGGCTTGCAAAAGCTGCAACCAAGCGCAAAATTGACATTAATATTCCTAAATCGTTTTACAAGAAGATCACGAATGAAAGAATGATGAAGTCTTGGAACCAAGAATATCTCATTTCTAATAAGGGGAGCATAACAAAGAAATTTTTTCCCACCATTAATAAGAGACTATCATGTCATCATTTTTACACTAACTACAAATTAACCCCATTTCTCACTGGTCACGGTAACTTCAAAAGCTACCTGAACAAATTTAATTTAGCTCCTTCATCTTTCTGTGACTGTAATATTGGTGGCGAGGAAAATGTAGAACATGTGATCCTTCTGTGTTCCAAGTATGTCAGAGAGACAAAGATCATAAGACTGGCGTTCAAGAGACTCAACATTAATTGGCCACCGAATTTTCACCAATTTCTTTCCACCAGAAGTGCTTTCAATAATTTCTGTAAATTTGTTGTAACTGTTTGTAATCCTTCTTAACTTCTTTTTTTTAATTGTTTATTTCCCTTGAATGTGTGTTTAATACTTACTTCTGTAAGCCCCGTGTGATACTTTGTGGTGCACGGGGATTTTATAATTGTTTTCAATAAAAAAAAATACAATTTTTTTTAAAAAAAAATAAAGAACTGACTTTAAATAAAAATTTTATTGCAATGAGAAAGAAAAAATCCAAACTTTTTCAATCTTACATTTTGAAGCAATACGAGTATTATAGTTCGTTTCCTTTTTTTTATTATTTCGATAATTTTCTTGAATCAGATTATACAAATATTGTTAATTTTTGTAAGCCTTCCTCAATTTTTCAATGGTATTTATTTTTAAAAGATGAAATAATATTTTTGTAATATTTTCTCAATTCTTCTATAAAAACACATTATCTTTTTATATCAATGAGTGTCTAATTTAATTCATTATGTATTATCAATTATGTATTTCTTAAATAATTTTATTACATTTTGTTTGCTTTTTTCTATACTTGTTTTAAGTTTGTATTTCAATTTTATACGATTAGAAATGTAATCTTTGCACAATTTTATGAGGATTCGAACTTTTAGAACACATTCAAAGATATTAGTAAATGTCAGTGGACTGAAATGTTACTATATATTTCAATCTTCGGTAAATTTATTTACACATACCGATACAGCTTAAATGTTATTTTCTAACTGAATATCATGTAAGATGATTATCTTTTCAACTGAAGTTTTGGGATTATTTTAGAAAATTTTAAAAATATCTGTAAAAAAAAATAATAAGTTTACATGATATATGGGTTTGATTTTTCAGAAATAGTCATCATTGTAACAAATGACATTAATCAGTTTGCTTATTTAAAATTTCCTTCAGTTTTTATTCAATAAATTATGCGTGTTTTCACTCAACACAATAAACAACACTAGAAGTGGACTGTCATCATTTAATGTACACTACCACTCTTGGAGTTATTGTTGCACACACACTGAAGTTTTTACAATCAGCTAGAGAGGGCGCTGCTCATCAACAGAACTAACAATGTGTATATAATTTAAAATCAATTGAATTATTAAAAATTAATTGCTTTTTTTGATGGTTGATTAGAAATTCAAATTTGCAATAAGATAGTCAAAATTTTCAAATTTGACATATTATTGAAGAGTTAGATAAAGGCAAATACAATGGAGAAAAGAATATCATGACACAAATTGGAAAATATTTGCAGTCTTAAAGATGAAACTGATTTTGGATTCCCTTGCTTCAGCCCTTTAAAGTAAAACAAGTAATATAAAAAAAAAAAATTTTTGAGTCAATTACTACTTAGATCAGGATGGCGAACCAATGGCACGCGTGCCAATGATGGCACGTGACAGAATATTTTGGGCACGCCATCGATCAAAACGATTTGCATTTTAGCTTAAAATAATTAAGTTTGCTATGAAGTATTATGAACAAACGCGAGTGATTCGTCACGACGCCGACAAGTCGGGGAGCAGACTCGTTTGTTATGTCTTGCGTAAATACTTCGTATATTATAAATTGCTAATGATGCAAAGTTTATCTACGCATAGTGTGTGTATGTAACTATTTCTAAATATATTCAAGTTGTTTAAAAAACATATTCTAACGTTTACATTAATAGTTCAGCTTGTATACATCTAATTTATTAATGTGATCTAATTCTTGTCTTGTAAGTCTAATCAGTAAAATAACTCTCACTGCTTTATTTTTAAAAATTTTAATGACCTGAGACAAAAGCGAAAGAGCAGACACTACAGAAATCTCGTACAAGCATTCAATTTCCTAAAAACAAATAAATCTGCCCATGAGCCGCAGTCGCGCGCAGTCAGTAAAAGGGTTTTTGGCGGGGAATCAAGCGAGAGAGCACATAGAATAGTCAATTTCATCGACACAACTGTACATTTAAAGTTTTGTGTTAAATTTACGATTTTTAACTGCTATTTAACATGGCTAGTTCAACAACAACAAAAAAAAAAAAAAAAAAAATTGCAAGATAGTAAGTGTAGCAGAGAATTTCAAACTTGGTGGGCTGAGAAATAGGGCATGATCAATAAAGGCGACAAAGCGGAGTGTGTTTTATGTTCTGGAACAGTAGTATGCAGAACATATCGTCTGTAAAACGGCATTTTGAAACAAATCACGAATCCTTTTGTGAAAAAAGCGAACCAGAGCAAAAAGAATTAATTGCAAGTGCAATAAAAGACAGAAATAAACAGTCGACGTCTGTGTTTAAATATGTAAGCAAAAATTGTCACACAAGTGCGGCAAGTTACTCGGCTGCAAATGCCATTGCTCGGCATCGTAAACCTTTTCAAGGAGAGTTTTTGAAGGAAGCTTGGTTGGCATGCGCGCCCTCACTTTTTGATGATTTTGATAATAAAGATAAGATAATTCAGCGCATCAAAGATGTTCCTCTATCTAGAAACACAATGAAAGATAGAATCTTGAAATTGGCAGAAAATGTTACTGATCATCAAAAAAATGACATTAACTCCGCTTCTTTTATATCGCTATGTCTTGACGAAAGTACTGACATTACTAAATCGGCACGTTTAGCTGTCTTTGCTCGATATTGTGTAGGAAACATCATTAAGGAAGAATTAATTGCGATAACATCGTTGTTAACAACTACAAAGGGCACAGATATTTGTACGGCAGTAAGAAATTCGCTTGCTGAGAAAGAAATTGATTTGAAAAAAAATTGTTTCAGTAGCCACTGATGGTGCTCCAAATATGGTAAGGCAAAAAAAAAAAAAAAAAAAAAAAATGGTTTCATTTCTTTATTTAAAACAGACGTAAGACATTCGATTCTTGAATGCTACTGCATTATTCACCAACAAGCCTTGTATGCAAAGAGTGGTTTAACATCTCTTGATAATGTAATAACTTTAGTCACAAAAATAGGCAACCTCTCATATCGTCGCAGGCTTTAAATAAACGAAAGTTTGATGCTTTGTTGGATGAAGTCAATTCGGTGTATAATGGCTTAATAATGTATAACAATGTTCGCTGGTTCAGTCGCGGGAACGTACTTCAAAGATTTGTTGATTGCTTGGAAGAAATCAGACTGTTTCTACAAAATGAAAGCAAAAAATTGAACAATACCCAGTTGATGGATATTATATGGCTTTTAAAATTGATGTTTTTACAGACATTGCCAACATTTCAATGAATTGAATATAAAGCTTCAAGGCCCGAATAAAACAGTTATCGTCATGATGGATCTCATTCGCGCTTTTGAAGCTAAACTATATGTTTTCAGAAACGATATTATTACAAAAACTACAAGTACTTCCCAAACTTGAAAAAAAATTTCAAAGATTTAGATGCCCAAGAGAAAAGAAATGAAGAAAACGTTATTGATGACTTTATTTCCATAATGGATTCTTTAATCAAAGAATTTTCAGCGAGATTTTTTTTCAGTTCAAGGAATTATCGGAAACATTCAAATTTGTTATGTACCCTGATGTGATTTCGTTTGATAAACTGAACTTGTCTCAATTCGATTGGTTGAAATGAAGAACTTGAAAATGCAACTGATTGATTTCCAGTCTAGTTCAATATGGATTCAAAAGTTTATTGAAACGAGGAAAAGTTGGAATTGATTGAAGCAGAAAGATTGACAAGCAATATAAGTAAAAATACCAGTAACGAAATTTTGAAACATGGAATTCGATTCCAGACGCATTTAACTGTTTGAAGAAGTTGGCGTATGCTATTTTAACCATATTTTCATCTACCTATGCCTGCGAGTCATTATTTTCAGAGATAAATAACATCAAATACTCGCTTAGAAACCGTTTAACATACGACTCTAATTCAGCATGCATTCTACTAAAAAGTAACATCTTATAATCCTGATATAAGTTATTTGTCATCTAATCTACAACAGCAGAAATCACACTAATGTTATTTTAATTTAAATTACTAGTATAACTAAAACATTTACTACTATACAGTGCAAAATGTATTTTTTTGTATTAAATAAGGAATTTTGATTTGTTCGTATTTGGTTTTATTAGTTCTTTAATAATAACAAGTCAAAATTATTTGATGGCACGCCTATAACTCAATAAACGTTTTTTTAGAAAAAATGGCACGTTGACCCAAAAAGGTTCGCCATCCCTGACTTAGATCAACAAAGAAAAATTTTATTTTAGCTACTTTTCATTAAATAGTTACAATTAATATAAATATGTATATACATAAGACAGAATCACAACATTGTGGTAATTCATTTTTATTAATTATCATTAAAGTATCGTGTTGTCATCCAAAACAATCGTGCATATAAAATTTCAGTTCAATTGAATGCTTTAAAACGTGAGACAAAAAACCTTTTCAAGTTTTGACACAAGTCGCCAAAAATGATGCCAACGTGGCTGTATTTGTAATTCTTTAAATAATTAGTTTTAATCAATTAATTTTTATTAATTATAATTAAATTATTGTATTGTCATACAAAATAATCATGTATATAAAATTTCAGCTTAATTGATCACTTTAAAATGTATTGTATTAGCGATTGAAAATTCCACCAAGATAAATAAATAAATAAATATATAGAGTGACCTAATATATATAGTAGAATTGAAAAAAAAAATTAATTCCAAAAAGTTTTTAATTTTGATTTCTGATTAATGTAATTGAATTTGTAGGTTCTAAATAAATTTTCATAGATTTCCAAGAAAAACATTGTTCGGAAAAATTTCATTAGAATGTTTGTAAAATAAAAAAAAAAATTGTATTTGGAAATTAAAAATCTTAAGAAGTAGATGTTACATAAAGTATATATTTAAAAAAAAATAATTCTTTATACTTCAAAATAAGAATCATTAAGTACTTAAAAATGCATATGAAAAATTCATAAAAAATATAATGTATTTATGACATCAGAATATGCAATACAATACAGTTTTTAACTAACACAAAATTAATAAAATATTTCTTTAACACCTTATCGACCTATAAGAATGTCTTTTAGATGAAAT
This sequence comes from Trichonephila clavipes, assembly GCA_019973935.1. Classification (NCBI taxonomy): domain Eukaryota; kingdom Metazoa; phylum Arthropoda; class Arachnida; order Araneae; family Nephilidae; genus Trichonephila; species Trichonephila clavipes. Next base: position 37,686 of record BMAU01006126.1, on the reverse strand, counting down.
TTGCAACAAAATATTTTGTCTTACGGTGAATGACAGACCATTTTGTGGTCTTCGGCAGAAATTCAAATAAAAAAAATTAAGAAACTGAACTGGTACAGAGTGGCTTTGTGGGAAAAGAACCAAAAAATCATGTATGTTGCTATTGATATGTCAACAGTCAGCTGATCTTGTTACAATTGAATTATTTTGAGAAAACGTACTTTTCTCAAATACTTTAATATTAATATTTGTATTTCAAAAGATAGAAGAAAATGAAAGTAGAAAATAACTATTCACATAGAAGTACATTTCACAATTATTCTCCAGACACCGTATAATTAATATTTTAAAACATCTTATAATTCCTTGTGCATTCTAATTATGTCAACGTCTTAGTTTGAAAATTCCACAGCCAATAATAAAATTGTAACATGAAACAGTTCTAATAATCTAAAACAATAATAATAATAAATGTTGTGAAGAAAAGTGTAAAAAAATTGAATCGCATACCAAAACTTAGTCTCGACAAAGGAAAATTGGATAATAATTTGATAATGATTATTATTTCTATAATACATCTATCATATATTTTCAAGATTATTTCCTTTTAATCCTTTAAATTTTGTTTATGATAATTGTATATACATATAAAAAAACATCCTTTGCAAATTATAATACCAGAAGCAACCGAAATATAGCACTGTAACGGTCTCGTACGGCATTATTGAGGTAAACCAAAAGTAATTGTGTGTGTGACAAAATCTCGGGGTAAATTAATATATTTAATGACATAAAATAACACAGTTACAAAGGACAGAGACTTAGACAATATGGAGTGAACATTTAGAGGAAGTAAGTGGAAATTAGGTAAATTACATAGTCCAGGATTGGACAGCGAACTGGTAACGCTTACTCATTCAGTTCCAAACTCTCTCTGGCGGTAAGGCTAAAGCCCATAGGGAGAGGAAAATCCTAGTGTTAAGAATAACCTAAATCACCAGGGGCGCTCACATCGTGAGAGAAAAGGAAAATTTCCCTCATTACCTACGCTATGTGTAATACATATGCAGTTTCGTTCGGTCACACTTCCGTTACAAGTACCGCCACCCACATTTCGGACTTAGAATTAAACCGTGTGTTACAGCACGAATATTTTTTTAACTGTGTGGTTTTTCCTTAGATTTTCTAAGCCATACAGACGTCTTTAATGCTTTTTTTTTGCAGACTGAAATCTTACTCCAGTATACACTAATCTTAATATCAGCACAGAATTAAGATCCGGGCGCTTTATTTTTTCCCAAATATGTATATTATTTCTATGTTATTAACCCTTTAAAGAGCACGCGGCTAAAATACAATTTTCTGTGATAAAGTACTTGATGAATGTAATATTCTCATCCTCTATAAACATTATTTTGTCACACACACACACAAAAATCTAATCGAAGGTTTTTTCCTGGGAGGTGGCTAGACGTTATAGCCGCTGCACACTTAAGACATATAACCACTGGCGTAGCTAGTTCTGAGTGGGCTTTGTATCAAAATGCCTTCAGGGCCTTATTTTATAAATGATAACCCTGTTAGTGGGACTGTAGATACATGTGTTGGGGCCCCTGTAGCTCGGGGGCTCCGTATCATTGATACGGCTGATATCGCAGTAGCTACACCCCTGCATTTAACTTACTTTTCAGGACAGAAATAATGAATCATATCACAAACTTTCTTATGAAAAACTAACATTTATGCTAATAACTGTTTCAATAATAATTAAATACAAAGTACAAGTGTAATAAAATAATAATATAATAATTGTACAACATAGAATACTTACTAAAACATACATTGAAATTGGTAAGTATCCCCATTTTATACATTATTTAATTTTAGTTTAAAAAGTTAGAAATAAAATAATATTTTTGTGGATTTAAATTTGTTATTTCACAAATTTGATAAGCTATTCACTGTGGAACATTTCAAAACAAGTAGGTCCAATTGCTTGAAGGCACAGTGGTAGGCACAGAAAAGCTATAATGAAAGATTTTCGAACCCAAGAATCTCGTACCATTTACTGTAAACAAAGTTTGTTTGTATTTCCCACTCCCAACATCCTTATGATTCTAAATGCTCTCTCTCTCGAAGAGGAAGAGCAAAAATTCAATGTCATTTTTTTCTGTTCTATGTGGGCAGTGGATAGAGCCTCTATCCACATATAAAAAAGCTTTCCAAAAACCTAAATAAAACATTTTTCTTTTAATTGCACATTTGCTTAATTCACTCAGATGAGAGAAACTATTGTAACGATTATTATTATGACACCAGATGTTGACGTCGGAGACGGAGAGTGGATGGTGTTACTGCCTGAGATAGTAGGGGGAGAAGGGTTTCCTAGAATCAATTTCCCCTACGTTCCAAGATAGACTCCTCTAGAAAAGGACATGCGCGAGGACCGTTTGAGGGTCCGACTGGAAGCAGAGAGGAGAAACGTGCTTTGAGTGTAAGATCGTGATTTAGATGTTCTGTAAATAAAATTGTGTATATTTATATCTCTAGCCTGACTGTGTGTTTTCGTACCCAATACGCCACAGTATACATAAGACATGTCGAAATTTTTTTCAAAGATCAGAAATTTTATTTATTATAGTAATCAAAATAAAATTTGTAGATTTACACCGAGAAAAATTGTTTTTAACTACCCATCAGAGAACATGAAATGCAAAAAAGGTATCGTGCTGCCATTTGTATTGATTTTTATGCATTTCAGCTTCAATTAACACATATGGATAGACTACATATCCAACACCCGCTTGGAGAAAAAAAATTAATATGTGGCTAGACCTTTTAGCCACTGCCTGCTAAAGGGTTAAAAATATATACTTTCAAAACCAATGTTAAATCACAACTTTATTATGCATAGATTATATAAAACTCACATCTAATGAATCTGAAAGCCCGCTGCAGATCAATATTTTCAGAGCATATCTATAGATTCTACATCTATACACAATTTCAGGGGTGTCGAACTTTTATGGAGGAACGTGCCATTTTTTCTTAAGTGTTTAATGAGGTATAGACATGCCGTCAAATAATTTTTACTTGTGATTGGTGCTAAAATAATAATACTAAATATTAACAACACGTTCTTTATTTACAACGAAAAAATACCTGAATAGATGTAAATCTTTTAGTTATACGTGTAATTGAAACATTAGTGTGACTTTTGTTGTTGCAGATTGGATGGTAAATAACTTACATTAACTTATTTTGGTGTGGCTCACTTTTTTTACAAGAGGATTTGTGATTTGTTTCAAAATGCCGTTTTACAGATGATGTACTGCATATCACTATTGCACAGCATAAAAGATACACCGCTTTGTCACCTTTATTAATAATGTCGTATTTTTAGATCCACCAAATTTGAAATTCTCTGTTACACTTACAATCTTGCATTTTTTGTTCTTTTGCTGAACTAGCCATGTTAAATAACAGTAAAATATCGTAAATGTAACACAGATAAACTTTGAAATACAGTTGTGTCAATGGAATTGACTATGCTATGCGTAGACAAACTTTGCATCATAAGCTACGACGTAACCAAGGCGAGATAATATCAAATGAGCGTGCTTTCCGTCGCCCCAGGACTGATCACTTGCGTTTGTTCATAATACTTCATGAACTTTGTTATTTTGAAGTAAAATGCAAACCATTTTGCTCGCTGGCATGCCAAAAAATATTGCGTCACGTGCTATCAATGGCACGCGTGCCACTAGTTTGCCATCTCTACACTATACTCAACATGGAAAAATGAGGAAACAAAACTTGTTAAGTAATAAATTCGAACATTCATGCAACTGGAATAAAGGCATTTTAGGTGAAAAATGTTTCCCAACCAACTAAATACAGCACACATGCAATAATATTTTAGCAAAAGACTATAAATAATATACATGGTAGAATAGTAAATTTGAGAGAGAAACTGCTGTATATTTTTAATGTGTGTTTATATGAAAAAATAATAAAGGTATAAGAAAAAAAAAAAAATCAAAATAATAGAATTAAAAAAAAAATAGATAAAAATAAAATGAAGGTCAAAGAATAAAAGGTGAACTATGTAACTCAGCAATGTGTCTAAATGATGTACATTTAAATTATGAGATGAAACTATTAAACCTAATTATGCATAAAGTCCAGGCAGATCAATCTATACATAATAATAGCACTTTGACAAATAATTATTGAATTTATACATTACAAAGACTGAACAAACTTGAAAATTTTTTGCACTCTTCAATCAACATCTAGCACTTTATAAATTCAGCAGTACTTTTCCATTTCAGGGGCCCGTAAAAGTGCAACAAAAAAAAAAAAAAAAAAAAATCGCCAATTGATTGTATAAAAAAACTAACCTTTTTCTTCAATGTTAAGCCTCCTCGTTAAAATAATTTATGAACTAAATCTGAATTGAGATTATTACTTTTTATTTTGTGTTGTGTTAAATTTGGCACATAATAAGGAACTAGTTTGATATCACGGGGCAAACGCTAAGTTGTTTATATTCACCAAGATGGGCGATAACAATACAATATGGTTACGTGAATATTTTTGCAGTTTTTGGAATATTGCAAGTTTCTCGAGTACTTTTTTAATTGATATTCATTATTAATGTTAAATAACATATATTATGCAGTTATTTTATTAATAATATCATAAAAATATAATTATTATTATAAGTAATAATCATATAATATTCGTTATTAATAATAATTGCTTTTTATTATATTTATTTATAAATTATCACCTATTATGCTGTTTATTTATAATTATTATTATGTTCTTTATTCCTAATTATTAATTTGTTATTCATCTATAATTATTATTATGTTAATTATTTACAATAATTACGTTATATGAGTATTCATATGAACTAGCTGCATGGCCCGGCTTTGCACGGGCTTTTTCAGAAAGTGTATAGCTTTTTCGCCTTCGAAAATTTTCCTTTTCCTCTCGGTGTCAGCACTTCCTGGTGTCTGTGTGATTTCTGTATAATGTCATTAAAATTCTCTTTTCAAGTTTCTTCCACGTCTTTACCCCGACGTAAAGTTCTGTTTACTCTCCATTTAACCCGGTGTTACACGAGCTTTCTTCGTGGGTGTAACTTTATCCCCGTCGAAATTTTCCTTTCTCTCGACGCCAGCAGTTCTGGGTGTGTGTCATGCGCGATGTGAGTGATTTCTATATTTTTGTCATTTAAATTCCCTTTTCCGAAATTTTTTCCGCTTCTTTTTTTGTCAGACAGGCTTTTCTTTGTCAGAGTTTGTTTTTTCCATTTCCCTTTGTTCAGCTCGCTTTTTCAAGTTTAAAACTCTTTTTTCCTCAGGGATAAGATCTTATTTTTTTCAAATTTCCATTTTTGATTAATAATTTACAAAGCTAATCCAGTTTTATTTACAAGAAAATAGACAATCTACGAATTTATTATTGAATAATTAATTTTGTTATAAGTAATAAAAAAACAATGCAGGTTTAATTTTTTTTTAAAAAAAAATATTAATTTATATCCATATTTGTTAAATAATGAATCAAAAGATTCTTACAGATAGCTATTGAAACAACTGGTTATTTTAGGATGCGTATTCTTAAATTCATACGTAAGCAAACGTATCCGTGGCCGCGGTAGCCGAGTGGTCAAGGTATCGGATCGTGACTGGCCTTGTCACGAGTTCAAGCCCATTACCACACTAAAAACCCGCCGTATAGGGGAGCAATGCACGTTAAATCTTTCGAGAGCTCAAATGTCCTCCCGTTGGTATGGTAGTTAGGAGAAGGGGGTGCCAGCTCAGGTGTCGTCTACGTCGCTTGACCGTGGTTCAAAGTAACGTGGTCCGTCGCCAAAAGCCCTCGTGCACCTGAACAGTACGACGTTAATATTCACTCCCTCAAACAAACATATGTATTTAAGAAACCAAAAGATGGGAAAAGATCAGAGGAATCCATTTTGACCATTTAATTTCTTAAATTACAATTATTTGAAAATATATTAATTAAAAACGATAAAAAGCACAATTCGTTTGCATTGTTGTAACAATGAAGACCCGGTTTGGCCAGTTTGGCTGAAAATCGGTTTTCGACGCCAACCTACGTCAGTTTTATAACAATAACGTTGTTCCAACAATGCACGTTGATATATTTAGTTTAATGTTTTTAATTAATACCTTTTCAACTAATTGCAATAACGAAATATAAATAATCGAAATGGCTTTCTCGAATCATTCCCAATCTTTTCGTACCTTTGGCGAGTTTCTGCGTGGTGCAGTTCGTGAGAAGATAGATACACATATAGGTAGATACGTTTGTTTACCTATATACGAATTTTAATAGTTTAGATAATTCTTTATATTACAATTGGATGATTTTATGCTTTTTTATAATTATTATTAAATTATATTATATGATTATCATTATATATAATAATTATTATTAAATCATACTATAAGAATATTATATATAATTACTATTAAATTATGTTATAAGATTATTATTACACACTGCATAATATTATTAGTACATGTAGCTTTTTATTATATTATATTGTTATTCTTTTTATTTATTGATTGATTTCAATCTCTTCCTATATTCTTCTTTTGAAATATTTTTCAATGTATTTCAAAACAATTTTTAAAGTTATCTTCCTGGTGATTTGATACAGCTAGGCCACCATCTTGATTTCATTCCAGCGACAACAAGTGCTGCATGGTGTGATTCCTTTATCACGCCATAGTAGCGCTTGGCGCCTTGCCCCGTGATATTAAACTAGCACCCAAAATAAATAAATAAGCATCGCTAACAGCCCTCTAAAACAAAAAAAGTACCAATTCAGCAGATTTTAAGCAAAATACAATAGCTACTTTTTTTGCCAATGGTGATGTAACTGTAAATTAACATTGACTTTCAAAGCAACCCAACAGATGGTGACAAATTTCATTAAAGTTATGAGGGAGACACTAAGAGTTCTCATCCCATCGGAGGGTCAAGACCTACTGTGTCCATTTCTGTTTTCGCAACCTTGGACCCTTAGGTGCATGAGTAGATGTCCTGATCAGGTAGTTAGGCTGACGCAAAGCTTCAACACAAGAACCTTGAATTACAACAGATTCAATGTATATCAGTCCTTCTACATGTGGTACAAAGAATATAACCCATAACTCAATATAAAAAAAACACCGACCATGACCACTTATTTACTGCGAGCATATTTTTACTCATGCATGGAAAATCATAAATAATAGTTTTGCTACTATACAGGAGGATTAAAACTTGGAATAAAGTAAAAAATTAATACATGCAAAACAGAAAGTGTAATAAAACCTATTTTTATTATTACCGACACTCATGGCAACATTTTTAACAAATCAAGATAGTCGCAGAATAACTTAATACAAATTATAATGACTGCATAAACTTTTCAGTGGGCTTACACAGACTTCTTTTAAAATATATGTACATACTGTACTTTTTCATTTATTTTAAAACATTTCACTTTCAGACCAATCATTTAGAAGAAAACTAATTGATTTTTTTGTACACTTTTCATTTTCACCAGACCAGAATTTTTGTATTAGATTAATTTTCATTTTACCTTCCATTCTTGCCATAAAAATGAAAAAAACTGTATGCTAAATTTATATATAAAGTTCTTCTGTAAAACATAAATTTTTTTTTCTAGGTGGAAAATCATATCACCTAAACCCAACGGCATATCTTATGGTATTAATTCTGCATTTTGTTGTTCTTTGGCATGAATAGCATAGTGTCGAGTTAAGTGAGATTTCCGACCATATGCTTTGGAGCATATATCACACTGAAAAGGTTTTTCATTGCTATGAGTTAGATAGTGTTTGTTTAAACTAGATTTCTGAATAAAGGACCTGCTACACGAATCACACACATGTATTCGCTCAGTCTTATGAATTTTGTTATGTTGATTTAAACTTGATTTCCGTGCAAAAACTTTTTGACTTACATCATACATGTACATCATACATACATTTTTTGGTATGGACTACATAATGATTAACTAAACAATACCTCTCATGAAATCCTTTGTTACAAACATCATACACAAGTGGCTTTTCGTTTGTATGGAATAAATAATGCTTAGTCAGTTGAGATTTTCAATACATTTCACTTTGTTACATAAATCACACAAACATGCGGTTTCTCATTAGTGTTGCCGCGTTGCGTGGTTAGACATTCTTCACTACAACACGGTTGAATGAAATAACAATAAACATTTATTAACTTTAAAGATAAAAGATTAAATGAGCAATTAAGAGGTAAGCTTCCAAAAACTACAACACATGGTAAAACAGGCACGCTACCAGAATAAAAGATCAATTCAGTTCAGTTTTGGAGTCGCTTTGTTGAGCTGTAAGGTCGCTGCATACTCCCCTTCCAGTGTCAACGATACCTAGTTGGAAGATGAACTTTGCGACCAGAATGTGTAGATGGCTGGGTAGGCGTTGAAGCTGTTGGATCATGTTCCACTGTAGCAGGTGTTGGAGCTGTTGCATTAGGTTCCACAGTAGCAGGTGTTTCATTCTTGGTTTGAGGTAGTTGCAAGTCTTCAGTGTTAAGAAAGAAGGCAGGTTTGCACCTATCAATAGATACAGATACCCGTTTACCATTGATGTCAAGGAAAAACACTTTATCCTTCCTTTGTAAGACTTTGAAAGGGCCATCATAGGATTGTTGAAGTGGACGACGTAACATGTCTCGACGAAGAAAAACATGTGTTGCTTCCAACAGTCCTGGATGAATAAAAACTGGACGTTTGTCATGGTGTTTTGGTGGTTTAGGGTGAAGTGATTGCATGTGAGACTTAAGTTTCGAAACAAAATTCACAACATCATCGTCTGGCTTGGAAGAGTCAAACATCTCCCCTGGCAGTCGAATAGTGGTCCCAAAAACTAATTCAGCTGGGGTACACAGAATATCTTCTTTAAGAGAAGCTCGTAGACCAAGTAAGATGATAGGGAGTACTTCTGTCCAACGCTCAGTAGCATGGCACTTGATTGCACTTTTCAATGGGCGGTGCAATTCTTCGATCATCCCATTAGCTTGAGGGTGGTATCCAGTTGTACGACACTTCTGAACACCAAGTAGTTTGCTAAGAGCTTTGAAGAGCGAGGACTCAAACTGCCTGCCCCGGTCGGTTGTGAGAATTGCAGGAGTTCCAAAGCGAGACACCCAAGAGTAAAAGAAGGCCTCAGCCACAGCCTCAGCAGTTATGTCTTTGAGAGGTTGGGCCTCTGGCCATTTCGAAAAACGGTCAATCATTGCCAGGCACAATAGGTGTAGCCATTTGATGGAGGTAGAGGTCCAATGAGATCCAGATGAACATGATCAAAACGTTGGGAAGGTTCTTGAAATGATGAAAGAGGTGATCTAGTATGACGATGAATTTTGGATTTTTGGCAAGCTAGGCAGTGTCTTGCCCACTTAGCTACATCTGATGAGATTGATGGCCAAACAAAACACTGCTTCATCAAATGTACTGATCGACGTATGCCAGGATGGGATAAATTATGCATAGCAGAGAAAACATCTTGGCGATGCTGTTTTGGGATGTAGGGTCTGGCTGTGCCCGTTGATAGATCACACATAATTTCAATAGACGAATTGGGAAAAGTTACCTTTTTGAGTTCCAAAGAAGTTCCAGATGCTATTAGGGTGTGAAGCTCCTGATCAGTCTGTTGTGTCTCAGCAATACAGTCATAGTCAATTTGACTTGGGAAGGTGATTGCAGAAACACGAGAGAGAACATCAGCAGCAATATTGTCAGATCCTGGAATGTGTACAATATTTGTGGTGAACTGAGAGATGAAATCCAGCTGACGGATCTGCCGTGGAGAACACTTGTCACTTTTTTGCCTAAAAGCATAAGTGAGGGGCTTGTGGTCAGTAAACACTGTGAAATCTCTAGCTTCCAGTATATACCTAAAGTGTCGGATAGCCGAGTAGATAGCAAGGAGTTCACGGTCGTAGGCACTGTAAGACTTTTCAGATGAAGTAAGTTTTCTGGAAAAGAAAGCCAATGGCTGTAGCTCAGAGTCCACAACTTGGTGAAGTGCACCTCCTATGGCATAATCAGAGGCGTCCACATGAAGAGCAAGCGGGGCAGAAGGTGAAGGATGAGCAAGAAGTGCAGCATCAGCAAGAGCTTGTTTACACCTCTGAAATGCTGTAATTGCCTCAGAAGACCAGTTTAAAGGCTTTGAGTCCTTCTTACCTTTAGAACCTTTTAAAAATTCACTTAAAATATACTGTTGTTCAGCTGCTTTGGGCAAGAAACGTCTATAAAAATTTAACAGTCCTAAAATTTTCTCAGAGAGCCAACAGTCTCTGGTTGTTTGTAATCAATAACTGCTTGAACTTTGTCAGGCAATGGCTTAATGCCATCAGGAGTGATAAGGTGGCCAAGGAAAATGAGTTCAGTCACACCAAATACACATTTAGAGATATTTAGTTTTAAACCATATGAGCTCAGTCTTTGGAATATAGTTCTTAAGTGAGAACGATGCTCCTCAGCATTTTCTGAGTAACACAAAATATCATCCAAGTAGACAAAACAAAAAAAGGAAGTCCTCTTAGTACTTCATGCATGAATCGCATAAAGGTTTGTGGTGCATTCACAAGGCCAAAACACAAATGGGTATATTCGTAAAGACCCCATGGAGTTGTTACAGCTGTCTTAGGAATATCACACTCAGCTATAGGGATTTGGTGGAATGCCTTAAAAATGTCTATTTTGGAAAATATCCTCTTGCCATGTAGTGCATGAGCAAAGTCATTCAAATAAGGCATGGGGTAGCTGTCGAACTCAGTAACAGAATTCAGCTGCCTGTAATCCCCAACAGGTCTAACTGTAGAGTCAGATTTGGGCACAACATGAAGAGGAGAACTCCATGGACTTTTGGAAGGTCTAATAATGCCTTGAGCAAGAAGAAATTCAAATTCTACCTTCACTGCATCATACAGTTTAGGGTGTAGCCTTCTAGGCCTGGCAGTGACTGGTGGGCCAGTAGTAATAATATGGTGGACTGTGCCATGTGATGCTGATTTGGAAATTAAAGAAGGGTTGCTGAGGTCTGGATATTCCGATAAGATGTTTTTAAAACTAATGTTTGCATCTACAGTGAGGATTGAGGGCTGTACAATATTTGAAAAAACACAAGAAATGAAAAGAGAAGTTTCCACATCCACCAACCTTTTTTTCTTAAGGTCGATTAAAAGGTTGAAGTGCTTTAGAAAATCAGCACCAATTATAGGAGATGATACATCAGCAATTATGAAAGTCCAGATAAAAGGTCGCCTCAGACCCAGGTTCAGTTCTTTACGGACCATACCATAGGCAGGAATTTTGGTATTATTAGCAGCAAATAAGGAGAAGTTAGACTGAGGTGATTTATTCATAGTTGGAGAAGGTGGGATGACACAGATTTCACTTCCAGAGTCTATGAGGAATTTCAGGCTAAACTTGTGGTCTAATAAAAATAACCGGCTGGTATGTTTCGAGGGCTCTGCCATTCCAGCTATGACAGAGCTTACTCGTTTTTTTGCACAAATGCACAAGGTGAAACACACTTGCGGGCCTGCTCTTTATAACGGCGATGATAGTAGCAGATGCCACTTCCTCTATTGACACTCCTAGAGCGTGAATGTGATCTCCGGCGGTCAGAACTATATCGTTGGTGGCGAGAGGAATTGCGCTCTCTTGTCAGTTCAGCAACTTGTAGAGACAGCTTTTGGATCTGCCTGGCGAGAGAGTCCATGGTTGGCTGAGCACTGCATGAAGATGACTGGGATGGTGGAGGAACAGTTGTGGCAGCACAGATAGTCGAGGACGCACCAACAACCTCAGAAACCTTATCAGCGATGATAGCCAGTTTATCCAAAGGCTCTGAGGATGCAGACAAAACAGTCTGGATATGTGGTGGCATTCTTTGAAGCCACAAACTTTGCAGAAAGTCATCCTGGAGTTGGCCATTAGACAGCTCTTTCATTTTTCGCAACAGGTGGCTGGGCTTCTCATCTCCTAGCTGAAGGTTAGTAAGCAGTTTCTTAATTTTTTGAGTCTCCGAGTCGTTAAATTGGGTGATGAGCCGCTGTGAGAGAGTGTGATGTTTGTCACTGTTCGGAGGGCTTAACACAATGTCCGACACGTAGGAGAGAGTTTCAGCATCCAGGTTCGCAACTAAAGCAGAATACTTAGTATCATCACTGGAGATACCACTAAATGTGAATGCATGGTCGCATTGCGCAATCCATAGACGAACGTTCGATTTCCAAAACGGCGGCAGCCGCAACGCAATACGAGCGACTTCAACGGATTCACTAGTCCTATTGTTGAATAAGCAGGAAGCGAAACGAATCTCCGAGCAGATGCTTCAAGTGGCCTTGAGGAGAAGGAGAAAAAAAATCTTTCGCTACGTACTGATCATCCGTAGTAGAAGAATTTATATTGCATTCGCCCGTAGAACAAAATAGCTTACGTGTTTTTAAGTCCAAAAGGGGTCACCACTGCCGCGTTGCGTGGTTAGACATTCTTCACTACAACACGGTTGAATGTGAAACAACAATAAACATTTATTAACTTTAAAGATTAAATGAGCAATTAAGAGGTAAACTTCTAAAAACTACAACACATGGTGAATCAGGCACGCTACAAGAATAACAGATCAATTCAGTTCAGTTTTGGAGTCGTTATGTTGAGCTGTAAGGTTGCTGCAAATTAAATAAAAATGCCCTGATACACACTTGATGTCGAAATGAAAAGGCAAATAGAACATTTTGCTCTGGTGATTTAGAAAAGGGCAAAAGGAATTCAGCACAACAAATGGGAAATGAAGATTTTAAATAAAATAAATTAATATACCATTCGCGTGAAGCAAAAAAAAAAAATCAAACAGGGAGGACAGAAATTTAATTGAGTTAAAATCTTGCATGAAACTGAAAAAATTAATAACAAGAAGTTTTAAAAGCAAACCTTGATGTACAAAAGTTAGAAATTTTTTGAGAATTGAGTTCCCAAAGAGTATCGGGAATTCCGTAGTCTTTAATAAATATGTAGTGTTTATGATTAATGAAGAATTGAAATGAAAAGAACAGGTTCTATATTCTAAAACAAAACAATTACAGTAGTATGGTTGTTGGTGTTATTTTGGTGTCATGACTACAGCTAAATGAATACAACTTTCTGAAACTTTAAATAAATGTACCCGTTATTTTAAATTATTACAAGTTTATTCGTGAAAAGCATCCAGTTTTTTAGATAAAGTTTTACTAGCATTCAATGTAAATTTAAAATTCTAAGCAAAAATGTCATTTTAAAATAAATTCATTTGTGTAAACCATCATACTGTAAGCTAGATTCACACAAGGTATCTGAAAATATTCAGATTTCTCACTAAAAATGCTCAAAGACAAATTGTTTCTTTTCCCTGATTTGAATAACAAACTTAGCGTCATCACTGAAAATTTACCATTGTGACACAAGCAGCAAATAGTTTTAATTTCAGCTTTCAGTGAAGCGTTATTAGAATATAAGAAGGATGAATTTAGTCAGGGAAAACTCTGTGCAAAGTATTTTACTAATAACTGATCCTACAAGAAAAAATGTATCTCCTAACAAAGAGAAACATTTTATGTGTAAAATATGTTCAAAATGTTTCAAATGGAAGTCGTATTTGACACGCCTCAATGATACTCACACAAATGTAAAATCCTATGTGTGTGATATGTGCAATAAAGCTTTTAATCGGAAACATCATCTTGCACAGCATTTGCTTTCGCATAATAAAGCAAAATCACACAAATGTGAACTTTGTGGTAAAGCATATAGTCAAAAGTCACATTTAAGGGACCATTATCTCATTCACACAAAAGAAAAACCTTATGTTTGTGACTTGTGCAATAAGGGATTTAGTCAGAAAATGAATTTAACTAAACATTTGTTAGTTCATACCCAAGAAAAGCCTTTTGTGTGTGAAATATGCAACAAAGCCTTAAAACAGAAATCTCATCTTGATCGACATTATCTTGTTCATACTAAAGAGAAACCATATGCGTGTGATATATGTAACAAAGCTTTTAACCGTAAATATCTATTAACTAAGCATTATTTAATCCATACAAATGAAAAACCATTTGTTTGTGATGTTCGCAGTGAAGGAAAATATGTGTGTGATATGTGCAATAAAGCTTATAATCAAAAACATCATCTTGCACAGCATTTGCTTTCGCATAATAAAGCAAAATCACACAAATGTGAACTTTGTGGTAAAGCATATAGTCGGAAATCACATTTAAGGGGCCATTATCTCATTCACACAGAAGAAAAACCTTATGTTTGTGACTTGTGCAATAAAGGATTTAGGCAGAAAATGAATTTAACTAAACATTTGTTAGTTCATACCCAAGAAAAGCCTTTTGTGTGTGAAATATGCAACAAAGCCTTAAAACAGAAATCTCATCTTTATCGACATTATCTTGTTCATACAAAAGAGAAACCATATGCATGTGATATATGTAACAAAGCCTTTAACCGTAAATATCTATTGACTAAGCATTATTTAATCCATACAAATGAAAAACCATTTGTTTGTGATGTTCGCAGTGAAGAATTTGATGAGAAGTATTCAATTAATCATTATGTATTGCATACCAAAGGAAAACCATACATGTGAGATATGTGTCAAAAATGTAGTTTAATTCAGCACTGTAAAATGCATACAAATGAACAAATGCATGTGTGTGATCTCTGCTGCAAGTCCTTCATTCGTAAATCTAATTTAACTAAGCATTATTTAACCCTTAGTGATGAAAAACCTTATCAGTGTGATGTATGCCCCAAGACATTTAAACAGAAATATCATTTAAGTTGACACAGTGTCATTCATAACAAACAAAATATTGGAAATAAATGTGAAACATTTTATGTGTAAGATTTGCTGTAAGTTTTTAGTGATATAGTTTATGAAAATAAGAATAAAAGAGAAAATAAATGACTTAGCATATCTATTAAAAAGAACCTCGTATGAAATGAGAGCTATTAGTACCTTAAAAGATGAAAAAAGTTTTCTTGTTAATTAAAAATGTTTCTTTTAGCCTTATGTAGAATTTTATTGGCCATTCATTATACATTATTGAAAGGCTAATTTAGCCTTTCAATGTTGTATTAAAAAGGTTTCTAATGTTGTTTATTTATAATGTGCTGCTGTTCTATATATATAATACTAATGAAAATTGAGAAAAATGTAATGTAATTGATAAGAAAATTTGGTACTTGAGTATTGTTGCAACAATCGCCAACGTTCAAGATAACTCTCCAAGTTGGCAACCGCAATTTCACATGTGTTATATGCTCTGAATTGGCAACCATGTGCTTTATTTCATATATTGCTGATAGGTTACGATAAACCACAAGTACCGAAAATTTATATTTGGTATTGGATTTTTCATATGAATTTTTTAATTTCACTTTTAATTGTTTCCTTTTTTTTATCTTAAATTCATTGGAAATGTGCCAAATTTTATTAACTTTTCCCTATTAAATTTGTATGACACAATTATTTTTAAAAGTTGTCTGAAATTTTTTTAAAAAATTAATCATTAGATTGGATATAAAGCAGTGTTCCAAAATATTTCTGAAAAAATGGGACAATTTTAATAAACACTTAATTTTATTTTTAAGAATTTTTTTCTTTGGCTGTTTATACATAAAAAGGTTTGAGAAATTCTGTTCCAATTTCTTTAGTTTAATATTGAAGTATAAAATTTGTTTCTTTAAATTTATAAGTGAAACATTTTGAAATTGAAATGTAACATAAGTATCAAATTTGAATATTAATTGTTCTATTTGCATATTCTGTATTTTGGAAATCTACATGGTGGTAGAAATCTGTTAAGCATAATTAATGTGCAATATTAATTATATTGCGACATGGTTTATCTTATTTTTTTGGTTCCTCTAGGCATATGAGGTTTTAAATTCAAACTGGCAAAATTTATATTCTGATATGGCAACTTCACCTAGCCTCAATCATTACCATGGAAATACAGTTTTCATGGTGGTAAACTCATGATCGGCATTATCAGGTCAAGGATTTGAGTCCTGGTGTCACTGTGTAGAAGTTATGGTTCAAAGTCTTAATGTTGATGTGGTGTGGAAGAGTAAGGTCCTAATTCGGATGTCATCCCTGTTACTTGACTGAGGTTCAAAATTACAAGGTCCATCAAAAAAACCCTTGTGTTGCCTAAAAGTGTGACATTAACCCCTTTTGTACCAAATAAAAGTTACGTGATTCACTCCCCAGTGCCACTGTTTTTCACATAGGAGCAAGTATACAGTCTATTGGGGGGGGGGGATAAAAAGCACAAATAAGCAAATTTTTCTCTTAATCAGATAAATCCTTCACAAACACTGTCAAGGTCATTTTTATTACATTCCAAAGCTTTGGGAATAGTTTTACTAATAGCAGGAAAAGAAAGGAATTGTATTTCAGAAAGACATGTATATACATACGGGGCACTCAACACACCGGTTAAGCAAGATATGTATATACACGGGCGGCAGTTAATAAACAATCTTTTGTGTATATCTCTTACTCAACCATACATTGCCAAATTGGGTAGGGACGCTCACTTTTTCTCTTTGCACCAGGTAAAGGATCAAGATATTTTAGTATTGCATTGATTACCAGATGAATGCTTTATTACAAATGGCACGTAAATCATCGAGTTTTTATCCCAATACAGGGATGTCTCTCTCCCATCAGAACTACTAAAATTAATTACTTAAACTGGGATTACTTAAATTTTGAAAAGAAAAAATATGTGGGCAAATGCCTTAATTTACTTGTTAAAAACAACAGTTGGATATTATCGGCTTTTCATGGAGAGAAACCCACCATCGAAACATTCATATTTTGATTCATGTTTCTGAGTGGATCCATTCAGACCGATTGCCAGCGTCGAAACAAATGACACACTTTGTGATAGGTTGAATCATCAACTGTGACATAATGTACAGCCCCGCATTGCGGGGGGCAAAGCCTGATGTTAATGTTTTGCAGTCCTTGGTTAGATCAGGTTTGGGGCACCAAAAGAGGGGCCTTATATTCTCTGTTACACCATTGATCATCAATGCTTTTTATTGGAAATATAAACTTAAATTAATCTGTTTTTATAAAGAAACATACTCTGTGATTATAATGTCTTTTACATAAAACATTATCATTTTTGCAAAAAAATTTAGATAATTTACTGACAAGTATATGTTTAAAGATATGACTTGAAACCTTTGTCTAAGGTACAATAATTTTATTCTAATCTTATATTTGTCAACTAAAATTCTCATTTCATTTATCAGGTCCTGTTTAATATATAAACTTGGTAGCGAAAGATCAATGCAAAAGGAACACTGTAATTTTCAAGAAAATGGCAACTGTAATATTTTAAACATTATTTGATCATTGCATTATTATATTATATAAACATTATTATATTATCTATGTCTATATACATGAAAAATAATAATTCATTCTGTTTTAAATTTTCACTCCAATATAAATGTTTTTTTGTTTCCAAATCTGATATAAAAATGCATATTTTTATGTGCGCTCGTGAAATTATAATGTTTTTCCAAAGTGGCCCACAAGGTCATTTGGGTTGGACACCCCTGATCTATATGAAAAGCTGATAAAATGCAGCACAGAAAGCAAACGTTTTTTAGCCAGTATGCTCAAATTTCTTTAGTATTGGAAAATAAGCTCATAAATCATTTATTTGCATGTTATTGATTTTCTAAAATCACTTATAAATATATAGAGTACACATATCAGACAGTATCTTGACACGTCATTGCAGTTTCTATATAGAAGTGTATCATTTCATGCAATTGTTTGTACTGTGTTTCATTTAACATTGCTTTTGTACATTGATTATTTTGTTAAGATAAAACTTCAATTGTTAATCTAAAATCCATTCTTGGAGTATTATTTAGCATTACTATAAATAAAAGTTTCATTGTCCTTTGTTGCAAAAATCTGTAAAATACAAACATGTCACCAGCCTTTTATATGATAAACTCATCCAAATATCTCATTTGTTCCTTAATGCTGAATTTTCTGAAATTAATCTTAAAACTAAACTATTTTGGATATCTATTTGAATGGACTTGTAATTAAAAATTTGTAGGTTTCTAACACATTTTTTTTTAAAAAAAAATTATAATGCAAATTTAAAAAATTAAGAATTTTAATTAGATATGACAGAAAGTATATACAAAAATTTAAAATAACTTTTACAGTTCAAAATCAATATCCTTGAGTCTTTTAAATCTATATATATAAAAAAAAATTCTACAAAATCATAATGTACTTTTGACATTAACATGAAACGAAGAATGTGGGGAATGCAGAATTGTTTTTCAACAGAAACTTACAAAACTGTCAAAATATTTGTTTAAATTGATTATATAACTATTGAATTATCATAAATGTGCATAGATTTGTCTTGTGTAACTTAGAATCAAAATTTCCATTTCAGTAGAAAACTATTCACCTACAATTGATTTCCCAATTGCTAGACACAATGTGATTAATATTTTTTTCAGCTTTCCATTTAAATCCTTGTACATTCTAATTAGTCAGTGTTATACTTTCAGTTTAGATTGTAAATTCTACAGCAAATAAGATTACAATATGAAAAGTTCTTATCTTAAACAATGCTAGTAGTAAATGCATGAAAACTCATTGTATGCCCAAACATACAGTTCAAAAAGCAGAATTTGAATAATTTGACAATGATTACTGTTTCTAATGTGTCTATCATATATATATATTTTCTAGAGTTAAAAAATTAAAACAACTCTAAAGTAAAAGTACATACATGGCTTTATATATATCACACCCATTATAAATTATGCCACCTCAAACAAATGAAATCCAACATTAGGATTTTTTTTTAAAAATGGGTTGTCCTGTCATGGATTTTCTATACCAATACAAATGCCTTAAGTATTTTTAACACACAAATGTAAAATTTAAGCTTAAATGTATTATATATTACCAAAAAATTGAAAGATATATAATTGAACAACTAATTTTAAAAATCTGAACTCAATATTCTTACTTACTTGTAAAGAATTTTAATCTACCTTTAAATTAAAATCATTTCATGATATAAGTGCATGCATAAATTTAATTCTGTAAGTGGCTTAAAGTATGGAATAGGGTACCGCTTGGTGATTATTCAGCAACCACTGAAAGAACACAAAATTATCAAGGATTCATTCACAGATAGCAGAATAAATTCTAAAAACAAAATAATATAAAACTTGCAAGATGTAACATTTTAACATTATAAAGTAAGAATTACATTATTTATTTATTTTTTTTAAAAAACTTATTTTTGTAAGAATTCTAAATAACTTCACAAAAAAAAAAAAAAAACTGGGAAGATGCAATATTACTTATTCACAGTGCAGTTTTTGTGCATTCTTTACCATATGAACTTGGAGAGTTTAGAATAGCATTGAATCTTGCATGAAGTGACTGAGTTTCATTTGTAATCAAGGAACTTGTCCTTCATGGTACTTCTGTCAGAGACATAAATCTCAAAAGAAATGAAATCATGGTAGGGTTTTTGAAACCACATATTAGTATCATTAAAATCTTGAGCATACCTAATTTGCTTTCTTCAAACCAACTATTCTTTTTCACATGGGCCTTCTAACATGATGCTCATTTATACTTTTTTCCTGTGGTATTTCCAAATAAAATTATCAGTTAAATCCTTCTCAATCAAATGCATGTCATTTTCTGAAACTGAATATTTGTTATTATTCTACATCAAAGCTTTAAACTATATGATGTATAAGTATTGTTCCCCTGCACAATAAAAATAGTAAAAAAAGAACATAAATTATACTACTGTTATAAAATTAAAGAACATCAACTGAAAGCAAACTGAAAAAAAGAAATTTTACTATACAAATTCACAACACAGTATGCAATAAAGATCACAGCCGAAACCTTGATTAAGTTTTGCAACAAGAACAATGAAATAATTATTCTAAAAATTTATGTCTTTTTAAAACATCATAGCTGATTTTAAATAAAGAATAGTAATAAGAAACAAAGAATAATTTTACATTTCATTTTATCAGTATTACCAAAATAAGCAATTTACCAGAATAGAATCATTATCACACCATGATATATAAAAAAACATCACCAAACTCAAAGGGCACCTTATTCTACACTTTAACCCAATAAGTGATTTTCACACACAATGCAAAGACAACAATGCACTTTCATTTGGTTAAAGTAAATTCTTCTGATCAAATCTGAAGAAATTAGAACAAATTCTTGCAATCTCTCAAATTTAAAAAAATTTGACACCTGTATTATTAAATCCATATATTGAATGCAGAAAGTGAAAAAAGATAAAGGCATTGTTTAAATAAATACAAAAGAAGAATGTGAAAAAAATTCAAAATTTTAAAAGATTTCTGCACAATAAAAAATTATTAAATATTTTGATTAATATTAGAAGGGGGAAGTGTTATATATACATATATATATATTTTATCAGAAGAAAAAAGAAATAATCTCCACCAAAATGCTTCTATCCTCAGTCATACAAAGAGATTAATATTTTGGAAATAAAATTAATACAAAATTTTTTCCCGTCAAAATATGTTTTTCAACGTAATGAAGATGAAAGCTTGAAAAGTGCTAATATAAAAAAATCAAAGTTATTTAAATATGTTTCGGAGATGAATGAAAAAAATAATTCTTAAAAAGAAGGTAAAAAGAGGATGTCTTAATAAAACTCTCTACCATAAGTATAATTTATGGCTCGAATATACATTTAAACAAACTTTTTTTTCTTCTATTGTAAAAAGTCCCATTTTAACTCAGAAAAAATATTGTTGGGTGGATGACCAGAGTGCCTAGCTCTTTTGAGTGTTAACCTTCATCATAAGGATTTTGAATGACTGTAATGTTATGACTCTTGCCCTGTTAAATTATAATACTTAATAAGTAAAAATACTTTTAAAAGAATAATAAAAATAAAATTTTTTAATTAACTCAGAAAAAATTAATTTACTACATCTATTTTCACCATTAATATACAAATTACTTAAATAAATATTTTTCTAATATGTTAATACAAAACTGCCTATTATAATTAAATTTATCGGAGAACATTATTTCTGTGTTATTACAATTGAAATTTATTATTATTATTTTTTGTTAATCTAGATATGGATAAATTGCATAAACAAAATACAAAACAGTAATTACAATGAAGTAATTTTAAATCAAACTGCTAAAATTGTTAAAAAAATATATAGAAATAAAAATAAACTAGTTTTTATTTTCCCACAATATATATTTTTCCTTCAAACAGCAACACTATCTACACATTGTAAGTCACTAGCCCAAATATATGGTAAGAAAATATCAACTGTTTTCAATAGTCTCACAATACACCAAAAATAAAAAAGATTAACGGAGACACACAAAAAAAGATATTATATTCTCTTATATTATAAAAGTGTAAATGTAATGTCCAAAACATACATGAAAAATCCCCTAAAATCAAATAAAAATATACTGCTATTAAATACTACACACTTATCATTTGATTCATAAAATCTTTAATAAGACAGTCCCACTAGAAATGAAGTTATAATGATTATCAAGAGTATAACAAACTTTAATATTTTCATAGATTTAAAAACCTATAATATGATTGATTTCTAAATTAAATACACCAGCTTTAATTTTAACATTTCTCTGGCTATTAGATTTTGGTACCAAAATTCTCAATGAAAATAAAATATAACTATTAAAGAGGTTTAAAAAAAGATACACGAGTTATACTCTTCCAATTTTTTTTTTTTTGACATTTTTCTACTAGATGCTAAATATATAATGAAAACTGCATTTAAAAATCGGTATTTTTCCGTTTTAACAGAGCAAATCTCACCAATCACCTTGGCAACAACACACAATATACACATAAAAGAAAGGTTGATTAAAATAGTTAGTTGTCAATGGTTTTTCTTCTATTTTTGATATATTATGAAAAAGATGTAACTGAAAAGGAAAGACTACAACTTGTTTTGAAAATGTGATGCTAAGAGGTCACCAGCAGGAATATTCCGTTTGGCATCAGTTGTATCATTTTTGGTAACTTGATCACCTGAGCAGCGAAAAGAAGTACCAAAAATGAACGAAGCTGTTATTAAAAAATTAAGGAAACTTATAAATCAGTTTTCAATTTTTTTTTCAGAAAAAATAGATATATTTATTCACATATTAAACCCTTTCTAAAATTGCAACATAGTTTTGTTTGTTCTGGAAAATGATACCATAACTCATAAAATCTTTAGTAATAAATGTTTGGGATGTATCGTTGGCATTGGGGTAATAAATATATCACACACTCAAACTAAGTTTTAATAACAAACCAAAAACAAAAATATCAATAGAAAAACTGTGTTATATAAATTATACAATATTTCTTTACTAAATTACAAATATCAATAATATAAAAACAAATTGCTTTCCCCTTCCCTTTTTATAATTTCATTTATATTAAAATGTTTCACTTCCTGAGGTATCAAAGGAAGATTTTGATTTTTTTTAAGTATTAGTAAAATTTACATGTTCATATTTCTCTCTCTCTCAAAAATCAAGTTCTCTCTATTTAATTTATTACACAAAAATAAAATGACTGATTGTAAAATTACAAATAAAGTTTTTCTGAAAAAATTACAAATATCTTCTTTTCAAAGAAAGGTGAAAATCCTATCACCAACAACTTGTATTTAATTTTATTTTTTCATTCTGCACTTTGTTTTTCTCTGGTATGAATAGCATAGTGTCGAGTTAAGTGATGTTTCTGATTAAATGCTTTGGGACATACATCACATTGATAAGGTTTTTCATCGCTATGAGTTAAATAATGCTTATTCAAACCAGACTTATGAATAAAAGATTTGCTACACAAATCACATACATAGATTCGGTTGTTCAAATGAATTTTTCTATGTTGAGTTAAATTAGATTTCCGAGCAAATGCTTTCTGACATATATCACACACATATGGTCTTTCTTCGGTGTGGACTACATAATGATTAACTAAACAATATCTCTCATCAAATCCTTTGTTGCAAACATCACAAACAAATGGTTTTTCCTTTGTATGAGTTAAATAATGTTTAGTCAATTGAGATTTTCGATAAAAGGCTTTGCTGCAAAGCTCACATACATGAGGTTTCTCATTTGTATGAATAAGATAATGTCGATTAAGATCAGCTCTCAGATTAAAAGCTTTGTGACACAATTCACACTCAAATGCCTTTTCATTGGTGTGTATCAAATAATGTCTCATTAAACTTGTTTTCTGAGTAAATCCTTTATTGCAAAAATCACAAACATGAGGTCTTTCTTTCGTGTGAATGAGATAATGGTCACTTAAATGAGATGTGCGGCTAAATTTTTTGCCACAAACGTCACATATGTATGGCTTTACATTATTATGCATAAGCAAATGTTGCTTAAAATGAGAACTACGACTGAAAGCTTTATTACACGTATTACACACGTAAGATTTCACATTGGAATGAATAAGATAATGACGCGTTAATATCGACTTCCGTTTGAAACCTCTTGTACATATCGAACACACATAAGGTTTTTCCACATTTTCCCTCTTGGGATCAGTCATATTTAAAATATTTTGCATAGTGTTTTCACTGACTGGATTCATCTTTACTACCGTCAAGTAATGTTTTACATTGGAATTTGAAATTCAGTAATTTGATACTTGGGTCACACTAGAATATTTTCCCGTCATAATGATAAATTCGTACGTTTCATTTTCTACAAGTTACCGTGCAGATGAAGGCGCTTAAACCTTTTGAGCAATCCAGTACATTTTTTCCAACGAAAAAAAAAACCAAAAGTAACGCTTAATATACAACAGATAATAGAAATTAGACAGAGGACATGTCATACTTGTTTTTCTAAATGGCAACGAATAGTGACAATGAGTCGTTTAGTCCGAACATGTAATGCTCGATTTTTAGTTGGCAACGAAGAAAATACAAAGTTGGAATTCAAACTCCTTTGTGTTAGGATTGTTACATTTGACGCTTTATAAATTATAGTCAAATTTCAAAATAATTACAATACTTTGCAAAAAATTGCAAATCGTGATATGCCAAATACTTAACTGTAATCCAACTTCTTGGTAGATAAAAGATTTTGATGCCTCATCACGAACTGTGTGTTATAACTTGAATTAGAAACTGATCAAAAAATTTTATCGGAGCATAAGGCGTTAGCCAAGTCTCCACTTTTTTCAGTGTTTTCACTGAACTGAACTGAACTGAACTGATGCCTCCAACAAAAACCAACATTATACATCCGGACTAATCGGTTCCTTTAATCTGTCGTTCTCTTTCCTGGAACATTTCCCTTTCCTCATCGGGAGTTAGTGTATTCTCTGCAACGTTTCTGAATGTTTGCAGGAAATTTTGAAAATGCTCCTTTACAATTGTGACCTAAAGCAAATTGATTTAACCTTCTGATTAAAAAAAAAAATTAAATGCTCAAGTTATTGAATTCCAGCTTTTCTTCAACAATTTATCGGACAGAATTTTTTTTAAAAAAAAAGCCTAGCTAATAAAGAAGCTAATTTTTTTAAAAAATATGACGGATCCTAAAACAGATGTATATCTCAACAAAGAAAAACTTTTTGTGTGTAATATATGTGCAAAAAGTTTTAAACGGAAGCGTGAATTTACGCAGCATTACAATATTCACACAAATGAAAAACGCTATGTGTGTGAGATGTGCCATAAAGTGTATTTTCGTTGGGCTTATTTGAATCAGCATATGCGCATGCATAATAATATAAAACCTCACATGTGTGATATTTGCGGCAAGGCGTTTGCTCAGAAGTCTAATTTAAGTGAGCATCATCTCATCCATAAAGATGAAAAAACTCATTGTTGTAAGCTGTGCAATAAAAAATTTGCTAGAAAAACAACATTAAAAAATCATTATGCATTCCATTCTAATGAAAAGCCTTTTGTTTGTGAAATATGTGGCAAAGCATTTAAACTAAAATCTCATCTTACTCGACATTATCTCAGTCACACAAATGAGAAACCACATGTTTGCGAATTATGCAACAAAGGTTTCTATAGAAAGTCTCATCTTAATCGCCATTACCTTAGTCACACAGATGAGAAACCACACGTATGTGATATCTGTTACAAAGGTTTTCATCAAAAACCTCAACTGGCTAAGCATTATTTAATCCATACAAATAAAAAGCCTTTTGTTTGTGATATTTGCAACAAAGGATTTGATGAGAAGTGTAGTTTTGTTAAACATTATGTAAGGCACAGCAAATCATATAAGTGTGATGTATGTTATAAACTTTTCACTCAGAAATATAATTTAAAGCGGCACTACAAAATACATGCTAATGAACAGATACCTGTGTGTGATGCAAATCATTGTGTGTGATTTGGATCCTTATTCAAAAGTCTGGTTTGATAATGCACTGTTTAACTTGTTCTGATGAAAAACTTGGATGGATCCTGGAACAGCCTCTATACATTCCTTTGTTTACCAAATTGTTTCATTTTAGAAACCACAATTTTTAGTCTCATGACATAATTTTAGAAAACACAGGTTTTCTCTTGAACTATTTTGGCAAAAACAATTTTTTTGCCAAAAAGACCTGGGAGCTATTCTAGGATTTTACCAAAACCTTATAGATGTTCCAAGGCATTTAAACAGAAATCTCACTCAACACTATGTCATCCACAACAAATATAAAATGTGATGTTATATTAAAGATTTGTTGTAAATTTTATGTTGTATAATTTTTTTCCCTTGATAACAATAGTGCACAAGGGGAGGGTTTAAATCCTCCATAGACCAACCGATTTTTACAGTAGAGATTGCAATGTGACACTTTCATCAACATGTGTTGTTTAGAATGTAACCCACCTATAAGAGAGGTATGTGTATGCGCAACTGCTTGAGGAAATAAATTTTTTAATTTTAATATACAGCATTTTTTACAGCCAATTCAATTTTTATGGAAGTAGGAATGAAAGTTGAAATAAATTGCTTAAAGGTATACTTGAAAATTGTACTTTCCAAAACAGGAAAATCAAAATGGTTTCATTTCAAATGATAAGTCAGGAAATATTAAACATTTTAAAATAAGTGAAATTATAAATGTTAATTATAAATCTATTTGTACTGCAATGTAGTGTTATGAAATGTATTTGAAGAAATTTATGGGTTATAATATATAAGCAATTCTTAATTTTTAGCTATTCTAATTTCCTATTTTTTTTATGTAGCACTTAATTTAGTTGTGCTTTGTGTAAAGCTTATTTTTTTTCAACAACATTTTTACTAATTTTTTGAATACAGAATTCGTTTTATGTTTATTATTTCAATTTAAAATACCAAAATAGGTACTTGCGTGTTATACTGTTGACCAATATTGTTGAATCAAAAGACGTCACCAAATGGTGCAATATCCTGCCAATAGTAGAACCTATTCTGGTGCATGTTAGAATACAGGAATAATAATGATGACAGTATTTGAAGACACTGTTTTCATTTGGGAACATCTTTTTTGAGGGCAAAATTGGTCAATGGTATAATGCATACAGACCTATAAATATTTCGAAATTTTGTAATGTTCTTTTGTAATTTAGATATTGTTAATGGGGAACTAATACACTGTTATTGTTGTCAAAAACTGAAATATAAAGTTTCTTAAAAAATTTTAGAGGAATCAGTTTTATGTTGTTTTTATTGGAAACAATGGCAATGTCCAAATATTTTACTTTTAATACACATCATAGTTTTTATTAGTTTTTGCTTTGCCTGTCTAGTTAAGCTTTTATGAATAAAGTTTATAGCTTTATATAAATGTCAAGTTATGTACATTACATCCTGTAGCAGGTGTTGCCAATTATTACAGAATTTTTTTTTAAAAAATCTTTTTGACCAAAAAAGGTATGAAAATCATTGATTTTTGTTATTAATTATCTATCTATATATATATGCTGCATAAATTTTTTTTCTAATCTTAGGAAAATTATAATTTAGTAAAAATACTAGTACTTGTTTCCATAATATTTTATGGCTTCATTTGCACTTTTCGTATTAAATTTATGAATGTTTTTCAATTTCAATATGTATTTTTTTTCATAAGATTTTTAAAAGGAAAAAAATGGAGCATAAAAAATTGAAAATTATCTTTGTTACCATAACAGATAGGCACTTCTTAATTTGACTTGTGATTGTAACAGGTTGTAATGTAATTATAAATCAATACAAAATATATTATTCTTTAGGGGAGGTGGGAAGGTCCCAAAAATAAGGGGATAATTTTCAATGAAAGGAACAAATTTTGCCAGAATAAAATATTAGAATAAAAAGTAAAGTATTTGTTAGTAAGGTAAAGATTATACTTAAGATGTCCTTTTCTCTGTTTCATTGATATCTTAAACGTGGCTCAAATCTAGAGCCCTTCCCAAAGAGAATTTTTGTTGTTTTAAAGTGTGCTGTGAATAAATAATTAATGGTTCCCATTTCTTCTATTCTGGCTTATAGATATTTCACTTGTTGACAAAATATATTTAAATGACTTGATCCTTTATACTATCACAAGTCAAATATTTATCTTCATTTAGTGAAAAAGAAGTAATTGTTTCAAATTTTTTGAATGTAGTTACTTATCATGGCTGAGGGTAGAGACATATTTTACTGCAATAAAATTACTTTTCCAAATATATGAATGAAAAATACTTAGCAGTGTTTTGTTTTACTATGAAGAAATCTATTAGAATTTTTAATTTCTGCCAAATTCCTCATTTTAATATACATACACAATATTTTGCTTTTTATTCAAAGAATCTTCATTTTGCTTTTGATAGAAATTTCTTAATTAAACATTTATAGTATAGGTGTATTCTAAAATATTTTTTTACTTTTGAGACAGTATCAGTTTTTGCAAGTTAATAATTCATAGTTGTTTTCATTTATATTTTAATTTAACTATATATAGATTTCATGAAGTATCTGAATATATATATTTCAAAATGTATTGTGATTTAAGATTTAATTTTAAAATTAGTAACCCAATAGTATATTTTCTCCCTTCTATTTTATTATACAGAATCATTAGAAAATGTATACTGCATTCAAGCTTAAATTTTAAACTTTGTTTGTAGTAAATCATGCTGGAGAAACTTAATAGAACATAGATGACAGACTTAAATTTTTAACCAAAATCAAGTGATGTGATGGATGCCTGAATTTGTATTCTTACTCTTTTTCTGCTCAATAGCTATGATTGCAAAGTTGTAGTCAGCATTGTATCTATCGAATCCTAATGCTATTAAAGATCTGCTATGTAAGTGGCATCATCTGTCGAGGGTCAAATCCCTCATGCTGATATGTTGTGGAAATTTGGAAAGTGGGATACCAACCCAAATGTCAACCTCTCCATGTCTTAACCATGATTCAAAATTATGAAATCTGTTGCCACTAGTTTTTGTGTTGCTTCACAGTGTGAGATTAATGAAAAGTCAGTCTTATTCTGAGCCACTATTTTTAGAAGAATCACGACTTAAAAAACACTATTTAGAAAAACAACTTTAGCCTTTAAATACTTTAAAATCAGTTATGAAATTTATTGCTAGTCTATCATCATAATACAGACAATACTACGTTGTTATGAAAAAGAAAATAAATTGATGAAAGATTGAATATGATTAACAACAACAAAAATATTCAAGGTTTTTTTTTTTGTATAATTTTAAGCATGATCTACCACAAATATGCTTGTTTACTAAGGATTCGTCCTTTTCTTTCGATATCCTCAATTAATTTTAAATTCCCATATAAAAATCATTGGAAAACAAATTATCTTGCTAAAATTTGTGTAACATTTTTTTAATATTTGAACACAGCATGTGATTTCTCTGCAGAATCACTCTCTATGAGGATAACTGAGTTTTACAGCTAAAATTCATTTTCCAAGAGTAACTTGAAAAATAGTTACAGTTAATATTTTTATGTGGGATTTGGAGCAACAAAGGGTTTTTTCCCAAACTTGAAAAATAAGATTATGGCAACCCTAGAAAATGTGGTTGCCAGATGGGCGATATTATCTCCCTTGATCACAAATTATATTGCCAAGAAGTCTCTGGAATTGACCCATCTCGAAATTTCCGTGAGGCTGTCTGTATAAGGGATCTTGGAGACAGATTCAGTTCAGAATTTGCTTCTGTGATAAGAGAGACTTTATCTGCCTGAGTTCCTGCTAGTCGAACTATGCTTGGGAGCCTTTTCTGGAGTGCTGTAAAACTTGTTTATAACGAGGGCGTTTTCAACTACTATAAATAATCTGTTATAATATTTATTTTGTGTTTATACGCCGATTTGTCAACATCTTGATGTAGAATTTTTTTTCATTGCAAAACTGGGTGATAAGATTGCCAAAATGGCGACTTCATTTATTATGCAACCACACAAAAATTGTGTGGTGGTGGTGGGAGGGGGGGTGACCGCTATTACTTTTCACCCTAAAAAAACTCAGCATTTTATTCACACTAAAACGAAATTTTCATGAGAAAAAAAAATGAATAAGTTTTGCAAAAAAGTTTCATGATGTCATGAATGAACTAATTTCCATCTCATTCGTTTTTTAAGCTAAACTTACGTGGTCAGAAAGGAGACATGAGATATCGTCAGAAAGAAGACACAAGATGTCAAAAAGGAGGATTTTTTTTTCATAGAAATCTGCATGATTTTCGTCAAAAGGGTCATTTTACGCAGAATTGGAAATATCGTCCAAAAGGAATATAGCGGGGGAGTAGTATATTTATCATGAAATGCTTCACAGAATGCATGAAAAAATTTATGCATACTTTTTCCTTTAAAAAAAAAAACTTCCTTTTTTTCATGATTTACATTAAAGTTTCACCGAAGTTTAGTGAATGAAGAAGTTTACGTTTTTTAAGCTAGATTTTAGTTGTGATCCGCAAAGAGATAATCAGCATTGTTTGCGCAAGCGCAACAGCGCTGCCTGGACTGCGCATGCCCAGTAATTCTGATGTAACTGTAAAAAGAGTTGTGAGTAAAAAATAAATACCAGTCCACACTAAAAACTGTGTTCTGAGTGAGTGCTGAGTATTCGACGGAGTGAGCCATAACATTGGTCCGGTAGAATCCGGAGAAAAACCGCGTGTAGTGATGAGTTAAAATTGTGTCTGAAAACTGAGGGAAGAAACTGAGTTTCCGAAGTATTTTCTGTGTCTTGAGAGTCCAGCGCAATTCATCAGTCGAAGTAAGAGCGATTTCCTTGCTTCTTATTTGATATCAAATTAATGTTATGTGTTAAAATGTCGACAATTAAAAGTCTTAAAAAGGACGAGCTTTTGCTGGTCCCGAGGAGCTGGGATTAGACATACCCCAGAATCCAAAAATTATAGTATTAAAAAATTTAATTGAGAGTAGTGAAATCTTTGAAAGTGATAAGGAGTTTCTGCAAAGTGTAATTGATGGCGTTTTGGCGGAAAAGGCCGCTAAAATTGAACAAGAAAAATTTAAATTAGAGTCTGAAAAGGCCAAGATTGAATTTGAAAAAATTAAATTAGAACAGTTAAAAAAGAGCTTGAGTTAACTAATGCTAAATGTAAATTGTCCCCTAAAGAGAAAAGTGAACATTTCGAATCTGTCCCATCTGATATTGAAAACTTAATTAAAAGTATCAAAACTCTAACAATACCTGTCCCTTCTAATACAGAAGCCTATAATTTATTTTTTCAATCGTTAGAAAAAAGCTTTAAACAAAAAATGTGGAGGATAAATTTAAAGCAGAGATTTTATTGAATATGTTGGGAGAAAAGGTGGGAAATTTAATGATTTATGTTAAACAAGTGGAACTGGGTGATTATGAAAAAATCAAGCAGTTAGTGCTAAAAACAATTTCAACCAACACCTCGAGTATTGCTTAACCAGTTTCGAAGGTCCCCAAAACTACCAAAATGAGAACTATATTCAGTTTGCTTCTAGAATTGAAGCAATGTTTGATTATTATTGTAAATTAAGAAACGTTAATGAGTTTAATGAATTATGCCAGTTAATTGTTGCCGATCAGATAATTAATTCTCTTGATCAAGAACTGACCAGTTATATTAATTTAAAAATGTGCGAAAATTGGTACACACCAGATAAGCTGGGTCGTGAATTAGATTTTTTTATGTCATCTAAAGTTTCAAGTAGAAATGAAATAAATACGGGTTTCCGACAAAATAAATTCTTTAAGAGTGGCGTCGACAAAAGGGGTTCAAAGAACTAGTGTTTTTGTCCGATGTCAATGAAACAAAATTTCATATTGTTGTCTCATGCTATTCTTTTTGTACAAAACTTAAACAACTTTCCGTTCATGATAGAATAGAATAGTTAAAAACAGAGCGACTATGCTTTCTGTGTTTAAGAGTAGGTTGTATGGCGTCGATTGTAAATTATGCGCTAAGAGGCACCATGTCTCGTTACATTTCCCCAAACAAAATACGGATTTTCAAACAAGCCATAGCAAGTCGAATGCTTTCCATACATCAACCGAGTCAGGTTAAATGCAGAAGCGCGCGCGAGAGAATCAGAGAGAGAGAGAATTTAACCCTGCTTTTCCCTCCGGAATTTCGGAAAAAGATAGTAATTTTAAAAAAAAAAGGGAACCACTAGTGTGTTTTTGAGTTCCGTGAAGTGTTTTGTAAAAGATTCATACGACGAGAAGTGGAAAATAAGAGGTCTGCTTGACGTCGGTTCTATGACAAATCTAATTACGAAAAAATTCGTAGAAAAATTAGAGAAAAAGTAAATTTTTTGGTCACGTGTTTAAATGACTCCTCTGTATGTGTAAAAAATTGCGTAATTACGGAAATCCATGGTAGTTATAAAAGTGAATAAAAATGTTAGTACAGTCGGTCGAAAAAAATAGTTGAGCACCGTGACTCTTTCAAAAAATGATTGGAAATGGAAAACAACCTTTTGAAACGACTTTAGTTGAAACAAAAATGTTATTCATGAAAACCATCTCATTTGAATAGAAAATCATCTCATTTGAAAGGAAAACCATCTCATTTGAAAACGAAAACCATCTTATTTGAAACGAAAAGCATCTAATTTAAAACGAAAAGCATCTCATTTGAGGTACGATGAAACGAAAAGCATCTCATTTGAAACGAAAAGCATCTCATTTGAAACGAAAAGCATCTCATTTGAAACGAAAAGCATCTCATTTGAAAACCATCTCATTTGAAACGAAAACCATCTCATTTGAATTGAAAATCATCTCATTTGAAACCATCTCATTTGAATTGAAAATCATCTCATTTGAAACCTTCTCATTTGAATTGAAAATCATCTCATTTGAAATGAACACCATCTCATTTGAATTGAACACCATCTCATTTGAAACCATCTCAACATTTTTGTTGTTCCATTCCCACCCTTTAAACGGCTCTTCTTGTTTGAATATTGTACACTTTTTCCCTGCTTTTTATCCAAAACTTTCATTTGAGATTTCAATCCAAAAGGAACGTTCAAACGGCTCTTTTGTATGACTACTGTCCATTTTTCACCTCATTTTTATCCCAACGTTGTAATTAGGGTCTCGATTCCTGTTTGACACAAAGTATGCCACAGAGCAATCATGTATGAACGACACAAAATTTTTCAAATTTCACACAAAAAGATTTTTCAGGGCCGAGAGAAAATTTTTCATTCCATCCCAGAGCGACGATTGAGACAAGGGTCATCCACAAATGAAATTCTTGACAGGTCCAATGAAACAGAGGTCTCCCAAAAATAGTTTTAACACGGGGAAAAAATGAAATGCTGGACAGGTCAAATGACATGCTGGACAGGTGAAATGAAATGCTGGACGGGTCCAATGACATGCTGGACAGGTCCAATGACATGCTGGACAGGTCCAATGAAATATTTGGTGAGAGGGCCACCTCATTCCAATCTAGGTGACGATTCACAGGTAATTTGATGCATCTAGGGGGACCATCTCATTCCAATCTTGGAGACGATTCACAGTGATCCATCTAGATGAGAAGGGGCGATTCACAGGTTCCAATCTTGGTGTATGAATGGACCCGAAAAAAGAGGGGGGAACTGCCCCCCGCCCCTTATTTTCGGTCTTGAAGATTTTTGCTAAAAAACATTTACTGTTAAGACTGCCAGAATTTGAGATGGAAACAAGACTCCAAATCCTGACAGTCTTAACAAAAAACATTTAGCCATTCAAAAGCACTCCGAGGTATGACTGCTGGCTTTTTATACTCTAATGAGGTCACGTGAAAAACTTTCTATTGGCTGGTCCTTCCAACGTTGTCTTGAAACACCGAGTCGACTCGATTGGCCTAGAAAGATTATTCAGCCTAAATGAGCGCACATTAGCTGAGCGATCCAAACTCCCCGAAAAAAGGGGGACCGAGTCAACTCGACTCGATCCCCCTTTTTCCGGGTCCAATTTTTTTTTACAAAATTGAAACGCTCAAGTTGAGTTAAAAAAATGGTGTAAGGATACTCTGACTCGATCCGGCCCAGATTTCCAAATACGATAGTAATCGTCCAACAAGTGTTGTACCGAAATCATTCTGGCAAAAAAATGAGACTTGATTCATTATTTATTGAAAAAATATATACAATGAGCTACAGGCAACTATTGACAGACATGGGTTGGATGGCTCCGATAAATTTTTTGACACAAGTCTGGGCATACAAAAAATATATACAATGAGCTACAGGCAACCATTGACAGACAGATCCATGGGTTGGATGGCTTTAAATCCAATAGATTTTTTGACACAAGAGTTTAGTCTGGGCATTGTCAAGTCCATAGGCGCCCTTTCAAATTCATGCAGGAAGAAGAAGAGATTCCCATCAAAAATAGAGGGTACCGTGTGAAGCAGCTGGAGTTCTTGGGGTCCAAATACGAACGACATGAGCTGGTCGAATGCATCTGTCGACTTCAAAGGGTCCAAAGTGTCGAGCTCTGGGAGAAGCTGCATAGGTTCTGGGAGACTCTGCACAGGTGGAATCTGCACAGGTGACTTTGGGACTCATGACACTGGAATTTGCACAGGTGAATCTGTTCTGGGACTTGGGGAGAATCTGCACTGTGAATCTGCACAGGTTCTGGAACATCTGGAATCATTCTGGAACATAGAATCTGCATAGGTTCTGGGAGAATCTGCATAATCTGCATAGGTGGAATCTGTGGTTGTTGTCTGATGCCACCTGTCTGTGGGACTTGTGACACTTTTGACACTGGAATCTGCACATGTTGACTGTGGGACTTGTGACACTGGAACATCTGGGACTTGAATATGCATAGGTGGCTGTGACTTGTGACACTGGAATCTGCACATGTTGTGGAACATCTGTGGAATCTGCATAGGTGGAATCTGCGCAGGTGACTGTGGGACTTTTGACACTGGAATCTGCACATGTTCTGGAACATCTGGAATCTGCACAGGTGACTGTGGGACTTGTGAAACTGGAATCTGCACAAGTGGCTCTAGGACTTGTGACACTGGAATCTGCACAGGGGATTGTGGGACAAGTAGAATCTGCACAGGTTCTAGGACATCTGGAATCTGCACAGGGGCCATCGGTAGCTCAGATCGTCTGGACACACGTCTCATGACGGGAGTGATGCGCACTTTTTATCGTTTCTTGGAGAAAGGTAGAGATTTTTTTTTCCAAAGGTCGCTTTTCGGCCGGTACATGAATCGGGGTAGGTGGAGGTAGCTTGTAAGGAGTTTGATCAAACTTTTTCATTTTCCGGAAATCTCCCACGTGGAATCCCTTCTGAATGAGATGGGGAGAAGGGATTCGGGGATAATGTCGACACCAAAGGCGGTTTTTTGAACCGTCAACACAATGTAGTTTGTTCCAGCCGGGATCGGATATGCCGTGTGGGCTCCAAGATGGTTCGATGGTAGAGCATTTGGTCATGGGGCTCAAAACTTCTCCGAATCACATTGGGTTGGGCTCGACACTTGAGACTGGAGGCTGGCAATTCATAGATCAACATGGGCACATGCGTCGTTTGAATCAAGGGAATCTCTCCGGATTTCACCGTTCGCAAGCCAAAGGTAATGTCTTTTTTGGCAAAAAATATGTTGTTGTAAATGTAAACCCTCCTCTTGTCGGTATTTTTGAGCAGTCTGTCTGGATTTCTCAACAGGCCTTTCGATGTTTTTTCCCACATCACGTCGTTGGGTCTAAATTCATTGGCATGCTTTGCCTCAATGACGGCCCGTTTGAAATTGTCCAACCACGTCTTTTTTTGATGCCAATGGTCTTTACAAAACAGAACAAACACCCGTTTGGCGGTGGGCTCTTGGTAAATGATACCAGCTCGGACTTGGCCCTGCCGAGCAGCATATTCCAATGCATCGGGTTTATCGTGCAGCGTCACGGGCACCACCGTGGTAGAAAGGTGCTCGGGGAAGGCATCAATCGGGTCCATGACGAACGAAAAGTGTTTAAAGCATCTCTCGCTTTTATACGTGTCAAACAGGATGCGATTCAACAAGGATTGCAAAAGGAAGCCGTGGCGTCTTTAAATGCGTCCGTCACAGCACCAACATTGATGGACGATCCAAGGCACCACGGGTGAACGGTCAAACCTTGAGTGTGGAAAAACTCTTGGGATAATCATGAAGAGTAAAAGTTTTAAACTATACTACGTCACAGTACCAACATTGATGGACGATCCAAGGCACCATGGATGAGAAGCCAACCTCTTGGCGTCTAGAGCAGCCCCAAAAATGGGAGAACTGGTCCAGAGCTATGCTCCTTTCCAGTTCTCCCATTTTTCTGGGGCTCATCACGGTCTCTAGGATGTTCTCAATGGGTTGGGTGCTCTGCAGAGGGGACAGTATTACTCACGTCCAGGTGTTGCAACAAACATTGCAAGTGAAAGCCATGGCCACAGTGTGTCTTTTCTGGCCAGTGCATCGGACTCAGACAGATGGAGCATACGTCGGGCACTTGATACACGGTATCGGGCCATTTCTCTGCATAACATCTATCCAACACCGCTTGAGACAATAGAGTCCACGTGGTCAGGTTTTGCGGACCATGTCGTTTCCAAGCCTGATATGCCAAACGGTATAAGCTGGATTTGGCATACAGAGTCCACAGAGCTTGAATGAAGGCTCCTTCTCTTTCGAAGCCTCCTGCTCCACGTAGTCACTGGATCCGTCCTTTGGTTCAAAACGAGCAAAGGCTCTGACACGAGGAATGTCCAGAAGATGATGATCAGGGAACACTTTGGTCAGCAGCTCCACAATACATTGTTCAGTGTCAGTGTGGAGGTGAATTATATCGGGAGGTTGCAAGCCGTTGACAATGATTCGAAACTGCGTCATAAAGGTAATGAAATCAGAGAGATGCACTCCCTGGTATTTGATCAGGTATACTTGAAATGTATGGTCGGCCTCCATGTCTATGAGGCGACTGGCTTCCGAGTCCTACCTTTATACTAGAGAGAAGCAGGAAGTAGCCTTTGATTGGCTCTGTTAGACGAGAGAGAAGCAGAAAGTGGCTTTGGATGGGCTATGAAAGACAACGGGGTTGAACCATTATGCACCCAGGAGAGGGTCCAGCAAAATAGTGTGGGTCAATGGGTTGGAAAGGAAGGTTGGGGGTTCTTGTCACAACGAGGTGTGGAAGACACTAAAAAAATTCCATCCACGGCCTTTTCGATAAAATCTTGGATGGCAGAACGTGCAAGACGGGAGATAATTTGTAGCTCACGCCCATGGGTGGCAAAACTCGAAGACGACAATTCGGCATTCAAAATGATACATAGATTTCATTTTTGTTCAGATTTTATTTTCCCTTCAGATTTTATTTTACAGTGGAAAAAAGTTTATCTCTGTGAAGAATTTCCATAGTGTCGTGCAAAGCCACTTTTGACATAGTGATACATTGTCTGCCAACGTACACTATTTTGGTTCGTCATATGCATGGCTCGGGGTAAATATTCCTTTCCACTCTGTAAAATTTCCTCCAATCTTGCTTCGGTGGGCTCGCCGTGCAACATTCGTTCTTGAAACACCATCGATTCCAATAAAACGTGGATGGCACAATCATGGGGTGGCACTTCTCCCCGACCACACACTAAGCAATCTGGTTGACAAGAGCATGGATCCGAAACGACTGGCATGGTGGTACGATAAATTGTCAAGATAAATGATCAAAGAGGTGTCCAGGATAAAATTTCAAAATAAAGTGACTATTAAAATAGAGATGGTATTCTCCCACATTGACAACTGGCTTTTGTCAAACAATCCTTGTGATGTATTGATCCATCCCGTACAACCACATGATCCAATTGTTTCACAATAAAATACTTCTCGGGTTCTTTAAATAAAAAATAACATTCACAAGTGTCTGGACCTTCAGTGCAGTTTTCCGTACTTCAGACGCAGTCCGTAATGTAAATCCATTTTCATTCTTTACCACCTTGACTGTAACGGGATACATTTTCAAG
>BMAU01006125.1:0-73262 GCA_019973935.1 Trichonephila clavipes | reverse complement strand
TGATTTTATTAACTCTAATGAGAAAGGGGGGAGTAATATAAAAAAAATTTAAGTCTATCCCTACTTAGATAAACAAAGAAAATTTTTATTTTAGTTACTTTTAATTAAATCATTACAATTAATGTAATTAAATATATATATATGAGAGAATCGCAATATTAAGTGGCAAAATAGATAGCAATTTTCCTTACAATTTTCCATTTTCCGTTCTATACTATGTTAACATCAAGTGTCAGTGGTTGAATAAAAAGTATTTTATTAAAATTGAAAATTTAAAGAAGATATATATATATATATATATATATGTGTGTGTGTGTGTGTGTGTATGTATGTATGTATTAGTTAGCGATAAAGCTAATATTTTTTTAAATCTAAAAATTTGTTTTAATCACTGTATTGATCCTGGATATCCTGCTAACTTACTTTGTAATTATATTAATAATGGTTTTTAATGATACAATTTTGTATTACTGTAATTATTTACTGTTATTATGTTTTGTAATGATTTTTTAAATTTATACAATATCTAATTTATTCTACAATTATTAAATAGAGGGCGCCACATGCTTATTAAAATTTTTTAAATAATATATAATTTTTGTGTTTCTTTTATATTTTACACTAATTTTATATGATTATTATTTTTATGATTTTTTAAAAGTATATATATATATATATATATATATATATATATATATATATATATATATATATATTTCTTAATATCGTATCGCAATTAATTTTATGCGGTTCTGCTCTCACCCCTCGTATTTAGTGGGAACACATTACTTGTTGATGCACTCTCGGTCATCGCTTACACTCCGAATAAAAGTAGGTTATGTTTTTGTTCATATGTTATTTAGTTTAATGTTTTAGTTTTAATGTTTAATGTTCATATGTTATTTAGTTTAATGTTTTAGTTTTAATGTTTAATGTTCATATGTTATTTAGTTATATGTTGTTTAGTTTAATGTCTACAGTTGAACTTTTTCACTCAATTTAACATTTACATTAAAATAAAAAAAAACTATGACTAATAAATAGAACATTACTTGCTTAATTTCGCAGCGTTACACAATGCACAAAATATACGTACAAAATGAAATATAACGACAACGTTTTATTATGGACTGACAAAGAGTGAATGAATCAATTATCATTATAATTTTATAAAGGACTAAATTATTTTTCTTAAAGAAACTATTAAATTGATTCTTTTTATAAGTCAGTAATCTATTGTGTACAAAGGCAAGTAAATTTCTGGAAACTGTTGGTATTAATTACAGTTAAATATGATTTTGAGTAAATATCGAAATATGTATTCTAAAGTTAAAAATCTGTATCTCTGACATGTTTTAATACATTAATTTTATAATTACACGCAAGCATTTCTAATAAACTTATTTTTGAAACATTAAAAACTAGTGAATGACGAATCAATTGTCAATTAATTATTTCACAAAGTTTATTGTTTTATTTTCACTTTTTAATTGTTATAATTTACTAAAAAAACAAATTTCAAGCCTTTAAAAATATGACGAATTTGTGTTTTAAAATTGCTTTGTTATATATCGCGATAAAAATGACTACTCCTTTATTCCCAAACACAGATGGAATAGATTTATTTTATTTATTCCAAGAAACATTATAGATAAATTGCCCATTTTTCTAATACTAAGCCATCGTTATTACACATTAAACGTTTCCATAGCAACGACTATTGAAATAACTTTCATTTGAGATCAATTTAATAAGTAAAAAAAATGATAGAATGAAATAAGTTCAAAACAAAAAATTATTATAGGCATACGCTTTGCCATTAAAACTGATTGAAAATGTTTCACGAACAGCATTTCCTTTTGATAAATATTTTGTTAAAAAAAAATAAAACGATAATTCTTGTCAATTTATTATATTATTACTATAAAACATATAATTTAGTTAAGAAGAAATTTTTCCTTTTAATTTTTGAAGTCCTTGATCTCTGTTTCAAAAATAAAAAATTTTTAAATTCAAATGAGGAAAAGAGTAGTAAAATAGTATTACCATTTAAATATATTATATCAACAGTTTAGAAAAATAATCACACGAATCAACTTTTCAATTTTATAGGAGAAAACTTCAATACCTTGAATTCTGTTTTTTCGCGAGAGAAATTTTCGCATTTTTTCAAAACCAAAATTATTCAAATTACCGTGAAATTTGGAGTATAACGCGCACTTTTAACTCAAAAAAATAAAATAGACGTAGGGTATAAAGAGCTTTAAAAATAAAATAGATAGGCATAGAAAACAAATTAGACTTCTGCAAAGATCGAAATACTGTTTGTTTAAAATAAACAACACTCCTTATGAACTTAAAGGGTTGTAGCTCTAGATGGGCACTATGTTTTTCTAAATTTTAGAATAATACCTCAAATAAATGACTTCCAAAACATAAGAGTACTTTTGTCCGAAATTCACTCTGAACCGTGATTACTGACAGACTTTTTGCAAACGAGAGCACACAAAATGCCTTCCCCCACTACGACGCCATTTCCAACTCTGTTCACAATTACAACATTGCTTCCCCCTATTTGACAAAAACAAGGTTACAAACTCAAATTTTCATATTTTAGCTTTACAGTATCATATCAATGACCATTTTCTGTTTATTCATCTGGAAATTATTAAATTTTGTAGTAGGGTCATTCATTTCTGATAACCCTGTATTTTCGATTGGATTAAGTTAAAAATTTTGTGAACGCCCAATATTTCTGTATTAACTGTGTGATAATTTTAAAGGTGTTTTTCTCTTTTATTTTGGTTGTTCTATTTGAAATACTTAAATGTTCTTGTTAGAAAAATACGTCAGACAATTTCTATTTTAACACAATAAATTTTTAAAGAACATTTTTAATAAATTGATAACTGTTTTTTAGTTAAAACCATTTATTGTTTCATATAAAATTACTTATTATCTTTCATATACATATGCGAAAACATAACAATTGAGTATTTTTCTCTTTTTTATTCATTACAACAATGTACCTATAGATTTCCAACTCAACAATGATCAAGAATAGTAAAACTAAATAAAATAATTTTATAACAGACTAAAAAC
Source organism: Trichonephila clavipes (assembly GCA_019973935.1). Classification (NCBI taxonomy): domain Eukaryota; kingdom Metazoa; phylum Arthropoda; class Arachnida; order Araneae; family Nephilidae; genus Trichonephila; species Trichonephila clavipes. The sequence goes on along the minus strand of BMAU01006125.1, from coordinate 70,160 downwards.
GAAACAATGAATATTTGTTTCTTTAGATCATTTGAAAGTTATCTATTGCGAACTGTGCGTCTTCTTGAATTTTGAGCGACTTTTCTGCGTATTATAATTACTATTTTCCCCCTGTGGTGATCGTTTCGACCATGGTGGTTCTTCGTATTCTGGAGACAAGTTTTTACTTGTTTTTCAACGTTATTGTAGATTATATTCAAGTCGATCTTGTTTCTTTCTTGGAAATATTGGGCTGTGTTTTGGTTGTTGATTTGATTAAGAATCTGACAGGGATTTATTTTGAAAGTACAACACAGGCCCAAGAACGTAAAGATGATAAAGATGTGGGACGAGATGATAATAAATTTGAAAGAGTTGTAGTCCCTGTAATACATTCTATGATGGTATTCAAGATGTGCGAGGGACTCGGTCTTCCAGCTCAACTTGCGGCTGAATCAGACAGGCAAATATGGATCATGAAAAAGAAACCTCGTCCCATTCCTAAAGTACATTCCAAAACGATTCTAATGTTTTGTGAGGCCCTTAATCTGGATGCAGAACTCTTGCCCATTCATCCTGAAGAGACCATCTTTAAGAAATTAAATCAGAGCGTGTGAAGCCTCTTCCGGTAATTCACTCCATCTGAATTTTTGAGATGTGTGAGGCGCTAGGACTTGATGTAAAACTGAATGCATAGATATAATGTTGCACTCTTTCGGAACTTAAAAAATGTATATAATCAAAAGGAAGAATTACCACATCGAACATATAACTTTTTTGAACAATACCAATCAAAACATAAAGGTTCGACTGACTCCATCATAGATCCTCAATTTTCAATATATTGTAAAGGCATTTTCATCGGCATTGAATACAAACTTTACTATATAAAAATTCGGGAGTTCTTTTTTCCATCAATTATATCAGATCACTTGAAGAATTTTTAGCCTGGATATATTTGAAAATTTCACTTTGGCATTTGAAAATAATTTTGGAAACATGAAACGATACCATCTGTCAACAAATGAATGAATTATAAATGACAACTTATCTTCTCTTCTTATGGTGAATATTTTACTACCTCTATGAACAATTCTTTTTCTGGATGAACTTTTTTTCTGAAAATGCATTGCAACTAATATCTGAAAATCCAATATCATTGGACTGAAATTATGACAGAATATATATTGCAAGCTTCACGACTAATTGAACTGACGGAAGAATGAAAAAACTAACAATATGAACATATACAACAGCTAACACAGAAATATTATATGAAACAAAATAATAAGGCGAATTAAAGTCTTTTTGTTTCAAAATGAATCGCAATTTACCTATTTTTGCAAAATAAATGGTTTATTACAATTCTATTTAATTTAAAGAATTTGTAATAAAAAAGAGCACAAAGCAGATTTTTTAAATAAATTTTGATAAAAAGTTAAAATACCTATGCGAAATTAAAAAAATAATCGTAACAAATGCCCATTTTAACACGTAATGAATTTTCAAAAATGTGAAATCTGGGTTGAATTTGAATTTTAATGGCGCAAGGGCCAACTTTGAAATCTGGGAGGAAGTTTAACTATATACAAAAGAGATATCTAATTTCTGAAATCAAGAGAGAGAAAAAAAATTTTATCATACCAATTTCTATATTTTGAACTAAAATCTTTGGAAGAATTTATATGTACTGTAATTGCGAAAAATACAAAAAAAAAACATGCCGACTAAGATGAATTTCTTTTAAAAAATTGATGAAACAACACCACAAAAAGAAAACTGTTGAAAGCACTTCAGATTACCGTAAAATCCGGCATATAATGCACCTTTTTAGTACAAAAAAATTATATGCGTTACAATGCGTTATACAATGCGTTATACGCATTGTATAAATGCGAGAGCTTTAAAAATAAAATACATAATCATACAAAACAAATTAACTTCTACATAAATCGAAATACTGTTTATTTAAAATAAATTACACTCCTTATGAACTTAAAGGGTTGAAGCTCTAGAAGTACACTATGTTTTTCTAAATTTTAGAATAATACCTCGAATAAATTACTTCAAAACATAAGAGCATTACACACGTATATTATAGGTCTTTTCACGTATATTGAAGGTCTCTTCGAAAAATGGGTGCACGTAACATGACGAATGTACCTAAAAATTAAAAATTGCAGCTTGTAAGTATAAGTGCGCGTTATATGGCACTGCGCGTTGTACACTAGATTTTACGGTAAAATAAATTTTACAGAACATACATTAGCTGTGTATACCTAATCTGCAAACAATAACTTTGAAATTATATGATTATATTTGGAAATACAAATATATATGCCTGAAAATATATACTAATCATGACTTTACACACTTTTAAAATTATTTCGTGTGGCTTCTTTGAAAAGCTGTATAAGATATAATTTCTTAAAACTGTTAGTAAGTTAAAACTGGGACTCAAGAATGAATAATTTCTAAGGTTATAAAAATGTTTATAGCATTATTTTTAATGTTTTCAAATTTTAAAGTTTCCCGAAGGAGTTTTCTTTAAATTTTTAATTTATAAATTAAATGTTGTGTCACTGTAAAAATTGTCGATGGGAATAAAGGAAAAATAAAATAATGTACGGTTTCCTTTTAAAAACTATAAATCACCAATTTTTTTTCTCTTTTATATTTTCCAATAAGATTTTAATTCCCGCGTTATTTATTTATTCATTAAACTAAAATAAATTCTATTTTACTGCGGATGCGAAAATTCAAATTTCGTCTCAAACTGTTGACTTGATCTATTTCAGACTAAACTCCAAATGTTCTGCTTCATATTTGTGATACCAATACAATTGCTAATAGTTTATTATAATCGCGAACAATTTTTCTTTACAGCCGATATCTTTTTTTAATATCTTAAACCATATAATCAGTTGAGATGTCACAAAAAAGAAATGCTCTCTCGTGCTTGTAGTATTTTCAAAATAGACGGTACACCAAATTTTATTGGACAGGAAATTCAAAATTGCTCAAACCCTATCATCACATTTTCTACCATTCCTCATAAGCTTAATAAAATTCACATTCATTCTCTTCTGTCTTCTTAAAGACATTCTCCAAATATAGTAATTTACCTAGAATTGGATATGCTTTTTAACTTATTCCACCCAAAACACCAAGTAACTAACCAAGCCGAACATTTACCTAATTACACCTGCTCGACATTATCAAGAGAAAAAATTTATCAGCAGTACGCTATTAATCAGTCCTTCTTCCGCAATTACCGCCTTTAAATATTAAATGTATGACTTGTTCTACGCTGTGAGCATTGCTAATGTTAGATCCTCCGCTCTGTATCACGCAACAACTCTAATAAACCCTACAACTAGAAATCCGTCGCCAAGGAGAGTCCACGGCGTCATTTTTCTCAAAATGTGTACATACATAAATAAATTACAATCAATTAAAAAACAAAAGAGTGGAGGGTGTGGAACGATGACGTACCATTTGAATGTCACGCTCACAATGCGTGCCATAACACCATGACTCAGGTGCCAGAGTTGCCAATGATTGATGACATCCTTCTGGGTTCCTAGCCACCATTGAAGTTGAAGGTTGGTTCTATGACATGTATTTCCTTTAGGATATTTTTTCCCGCCAGTAACCAAAACATGGAAGTCGACTCAGCAGGGCTGATTTCTGTTTAGCATAAAAAGCCCATAAATATGGAATAGGTTAAGTTTGGAGGAGGGGAAATTAGCCCGTCCAGTGCTAAGTTATTCTCTGTCGGAATTTAACATGCGACAGTCTTGATGATTTCCTTTTTAAGTTGCTTAGCTGTAATTGAAGCTCCTTACCTGCTGAGCTATTGCAGCGGGAAATTAATAAATTTGGTTTTCCATGAAGTATCGGTGGAAAACTGAGAAAGAACCTTGGAGAAAAATTAAAAGTTACTATAAGAAAAAAAAGGCTTAATGTAAAACCCTGTCGTATAGGCAGTCCAGGCGAAAATATTTTAAAAAGTTAATTTGTACATGAAAAAAGGCTTACGTTCTTTGCTCGTAAGTTTGTTTTGATTAATAACGACATAGTCAATAAAGAATCATTGTGTCTTTAAACACTTTTGGAAGGATATTGTTATTTTTCAAATCAGAAAAGCAATTTAAAACAGCTTTACAAAAAAAGTAAAGGATTCATATAGAATCATAACTATCAAGCAATAAAATACCTTTTAATGTACAATAAAGAGATAAAATACTTAGGAGATCTAAGCAACCAATGTTAAAATCTCGTATACTTTCTAATTCTTTTGAGTTCTTTTTTCTAACTCACCTCTAATATTTGTAATAAATTGGAAATTCTAGAACAGTTTTAAATTTAATCACATTTTGGAAAATTAATCCTAAGTTATAGACATCTGCTTTCATGACGTCTATAAAAATGGTAATTATTTTCTAATTTCATTATTAATATTCACATCTAATTATATTCGCAAATCGCTTTTTACTGTTGCGCTTTTAGTTTAACTTCAAAGAAAAGATCAAATAAAAAACTGAAGGGATCGATTTTTAGAAGTCTGATCAGAAGAACTAGTTCACATTTGTTCAAACAACTTTGACTACATTAATAATAAATCAAAAAATTTCCAAACAAACATAAAATTAATAAATTATTGCAACTTATTTGTGCACTGAAAAATTTGTTAATAGAAAACAGGACACAGCAAATACTCTAATTTGTTATAATGAAAACGTTACCGCGAAAAATTACCTCAAGATTTATAAATTTAACATTTGTAAATTAAATATGCAAATTGACATATATTTAAACATAATCAGCCAAGAAGAATTTGTGAATTGCTATAAATAAAAGAAACTGTAAAATTGCAGTCGAAGGTTGAACTGAAGATGTGTGATCGAGAATGATTCATTCTAAAGTTTCTTAATACACCTAGCAGGGGAAAAAAATTTTCATCTAGTTTATATACGATTTGATAGTATCTGAAAAAATTATACTGGTAAATTTTAATACATATCAGCAGAAAGGAAATCATCATATTTTCATTCAAAGAGAAAGAAGTTAAGCACGATATATATAAACCAGAAATACAAAAAAAAATTGGGGGAATGAATACTGAATGTTTAGTTTGATTGCTGATGTTCTGTCAATAAGCAAAAATTAGGATTCAATAGAATTAAAAAGTACAAAATAAAATTACTAAGAACCTTTATATTAATTCTTGAAGCTGGAAAGTTTTTTTAAAAAAGTTAGTTGATTAGAAAAATTGTGCGACATTCAAAATTTTTAAAGTGAAGATTTTCCTTGCATATAATTTTCAATCTTTCAAATAAATTTCTTAGTTCATTTATTAATTCTATTCTTCCAATTTTATTACCACATAAATATAAAATTTACTAATGCTTCTTAAACCTAAATTCATGTTTCAGCAGCACAGTCGAATGGAAATATTTCAAAAGGTATTCAATTGATTGTTAATATTTTATTCTTTATATAAAAGTGAATCGGTTTAATATTTTCTATTTTTGTATATGCATGTATATCTTAATCTAAAATACAAAAATTCAATTTACTTTAATCTTATAATATGTGTATAGTTAGTTATCTTATAACATTATACATACACAAGTATTTGATAAGGCATTTTGTATTTCAAAAAATTAAATTTTTCAATTCATTTAAGAGGAGTTTAAAAAAAATTTTGAAATGCTCCGTTCTCAATTTTCCTTTGGAAATTCCTATTAAGACACATGCTCTGGGGTGCATATTTTCCCATCCACTCTATTTCATTACCTCGCATTCATTCAAAAGTTTCAATTCCTAAATGTAAATATAAATTGGAAACCTTCAGGCGTTCTAAAATAACAGTTTAATGTATTCTTTTAAATTCCCTCTTATTTGGCATTGAATATTGAATTCTTAAAATAACCTTTTTGTCAAATACCAAATTCAATTTGGAAAATCTCAAATTGCCAATTTACTTAACTTTTTCGAAAGTCTTTTCACAGAATTCAACATAATTCGAATTTCGTATTCAATCATAGAATGAGTTTTTGAGAAAATATATAACGGTATAATTTTTAAAAAGTTTCGTATTACGTTAAATAACTTTTATTCTAATCGAAATGTGAATAATTCTTATCATTTATTGAACACTTTTCTAAATTCACGCGGTGTAGAATATTTTGGTGAATTAAGCTCTGCCGTATATTTTAGCGTATAAGCCGAGAATTTTCGGAATTTTTTTAAAGTTAAAATATGGGGTTGGCTTTTTCAAGGTGCCACAAAAATAGCACCCAAACTCTGCACAGCCAGATTCCTCTTTGGGAGTACTTCAAAATGGCCCTAAGAACTGTACATGTACGATCCATAGTTTACGAGAAAAGTACGAAAAACAAAGCATGACGTCACAGTCGTATTGGACGCTTCAAAAGCTGTATTTGCAAATATTTATGTAGGCAGTGTGCCGTTTGAGATAAATTAAGGTAGCGTGAAATTTATTAATTTAAATATTTAGTTTATTTACGTCACAGCTATTAATTACAGTACATATATTGAAGTTATTAAAAATATTGTTGAAATCATTAGAGTTCAAATTCTGTTGTTTGTGAGGGAGGAGGTCACATCCATTCTCTCCGAAGTTTTTAATTTGTCTTCTCTTTCTGCCCTCTCTAGGGTCTTCGAGATAATAGCGGTTGGCTTCCTTATCCTTGAGTTACATCCCATTTGTTGGTAGAGTAGAGGTTTCTTCGTGGTGTCAAAGATTTCCGGGCTGATGTGCAAAACAAGACAGCGCAATATTCTAAGGGTGCAGGTGCTCATTGGACGTCGTGATCATATCCACAAAAAGAAACCGATTTACAGCTGTTTGACAGCAAACATTACTGCAGAGGCTGAAAGTGTCCATCATGAATATTGAGGCAGGCATGAGCGAGCAGTAGTCTAAATGAGTGTGCACCTCGGTGCAGCGCGGTGTTCCACCAAAGTTCAGCAGCATGCAGACGAACAACTAAGTCCGTTTGTGTAGTTACTGCGTCTCGATGCACCAATTCCTTGAGATGACCTCTTAGGAAAAATTCCAATGGTTCAGATCTGGCGATCGCGGAGGCCATAGAACTGTACCCCTCACCCACGTTCGATCCAATGGTCGAAATAGGCCAATCAATGGCGCACAGGATCACAGAAAACGCCGGAAACCCAACATGAACAATCGCATCATCTTTCATTCACCATATTTACTTTTATTTTCTCGTAATGTATGTAAAAGTACTTAGTTATTTTTTATGTGTTCCGCACAAGGAAGTTGGCTATGAAGATATTGAGCGCTATTTATGGGATGCCCTGTTGTGAGTATTCGAATCCTCGAGAGCTACACTCATGCACAAAAAAAATTAGAGCACCAAGAAATAATTGCCGGATCGTAACGAAACTTGGCATGAAGGTACATGTTGGGGAGATATGCAGAAAATTAGAAATGCATCGTGCTTGCACATTACCTATATCCGGTAGAGGGAGTTTAACGTCGTTCTCCGTGGGGTATAAAACAGGTAACCAAAGCTTGTTTGAGTGTGCTGAGTCCTTTACAAAGAAAGAGCAGAGGTAGACATGCCATTACACCGTTTTAGAAGAAAATATCAGCAGTTGTCGTTGTTTGAGAGGAAGAGAATCATAGGCATGCTGGAAACAAAGGGATGGTCAGCTAGACAAGTAACTCGTCAATTAGGCCGCTCTGATTGTATTGTAAGGGGGTGTTGGGACCACACAGTGGATCCGAGAGATGTCATTTACACTAAGACCAGGCTCAGGACACCCTCGACAGACCAGTCGTCGAGAAGACTGCCACATCGTAAGAAATACGTGTACAGCGAACTGTTTCATTGGCCGCCATCAGATACAGGTAGCACCTTCGCTAGAGGTGCCTGGCTGAAGGACATTTGAGATCGTGGCGCCCATTACGTGTACTGCCTTTGACGCCACCCATTGACGCCTCCATATGGAGTGGTGTCACGCACTAGGAAACTGGACTGCAGCGCAATTGAACCATGTCGTCTTTAGCGACTAATCCAGATTCAATCTCAGCAGCGATGACAATCGTGTTCGTGTGTGAAGATCCCTTGGTGAACGCCTCAATCCTGCCTTTGCTTTCCAGTGACACACCGCTCCCATAGCTGGTGTGATGGTATGGGTGACATTGCCTACAATACACGGTCACCCCTAGTATTGATCCGTGGCACCACACATGATAACCCAGCGGTATGTCCATGACATCCTGCAACCACATGTGTTACCACTCATGCAACGGCTACCAGGAACTCTTTTTCAACAAGACAATGCTCGGTCTCACACGGCAAGGGTGTCACTAGATTGTTTCTGCACTGTTACTATCCTTCCTTGGCTTGCCCAATCCTCAGATTTGTCTCCAATCGAGCATATCTGGGATCATTTTGGACGGCGAGATGGGAATCCCACGAGTTTGAACGAACTAGAGGCAAGGTTATAGCAAATAGGGAACGAAATGTCTCAAGACATCATACAGAGCTTGTATGCTTCAATGCCCGATCGTATCGCATCGTGCATTCGCGCTAGAAGGTGTTCAACAGGTTATTAAATCCTCCGGGTTTTTTGTCCTTTTATCAGAAATAAATATTCTTTTTTCTTTGATTTTCTAATCATTTACTTATATCAAAGTAGTCACTACGTATGTAAAATTTCGTTTCATTTTGACGACTCCTCTTCTTAATGCGCTAATTTTTTTGTCCATGAGTTTATACAAGATAACTTCGAATTATTGTGTGTTGTAGTCAGGCCTGACGCAGATTTTATTGCAAAATAATGGGTGAATCAAAATTTATTCTTATAGCTCGAAACATAAAGAGTTTTTCTAGGGGCTGAGCATATACTTCGAGTTAGCGAGAGGTTCGTATTATCGCAGCGAGAGCTGACTGTATTACATTTAGACATATTAACCAATTTTTAAATTACTAAAAAAATATAAAACCTAGAAATCTAAAACGAATATTTTTTTTTCAAAAGTCACTACAAAAGTATGTAACTCGCCATTTAATAAAACTTTCATAAATATATTTTGTACGTTTTTCATCGATGCGTAATTGTTAATAATGCATGAAAATATTTTTAGATAGAATTGATTAATATTTAAAGACGAAGTTTTACAGAAAGGGGCATGACTGAGTGTCAGTTTTGAAAATAATTATTTTGAAGAGATATTTTTCTCCTGAAGTCAAGAGTGGAAAAGTAATATCAGGTACAAGAGGGAAGGGGAGTTAATTTAACCAATAAATTATTATTTTTGACATCATTGTTTTCTAAATAACCCTATACGTACGTTTAAAAAAACAAATGCTTCCCTCTTAAAGCTTAAGTTTTGTTTTATTTAACCCATAAGTCTCACAATTTTGACATGCATGAACAACAGCTAAATACCTGTAATCTTCATTGATGTAACAAAAATTGCTTGAAATAATTAAAGTATTCATGAAACGAAAAATGGAAAGGGCTTTGCATAGAAAAATATTCGTGTTTTTTAAAATGCATGAAATAATAACGTAACAAACATTTTGTTTGACTATGTGATAACATACCGAATGAAATTTATCCCATAACATGCGCATTTTCACATTAAATAGATAATTTCAATCAAAATTTATAATATAAATAATCATTCAGTTGATGAAACAGAAATGGCAAATTAATTGGTTTGTATAAAATGTTTTATTTCTTTAAAAAATTCGATTAAATTAATTACAAAAATGAGAATATAATTTCCAAATGACATATTTACTTATATAACTGATTAATAAAGCATTAGAACATCCCTAATGTTTTACGTAAAGCATACATTTTACTTAAGAAATGTGATTAATTCCACAAAAGGACTTGAACTTTAAATCATTGATTATATTCATGTTAAGAAGTTTAAAACTTGACTGAGATTCAAAATTACGAGTTCCGTCACCAATAGCTTCGCGTTACTTTTGAAAACCACTCTAGTAAAATAAAACAAAAATTAAACATTTAACATTACACTACATTACGTTAAAACACTATTTTTTCAGCAACAAGAACTAACACATAAAGCATTTAAAACTCTATAATTATGTATGTGAATATGATTATATATATATATATATATATATATATATATATATATATATATATATATATATATAATTTATGGGAATTATAAGAAAATGTGATAGAGTAATTGCACAAATATAAGTCTAATTATATAACATCAAAATTATTAAGCAACTAAGTATGAAAGTATGATATGCGAGGTGAGAATTAAGTCATATGATTATTAACAAGATATAAAAAATCCATTATTCCTAGCTTATCATACAGCTCTGATCTTACTGATGCTTGCCACGTTGTGGCAATCATCAGTAGGACACCAAACCTCTTTGGTTAAAAAAGTTTAATATGACATCTAAATATTATGATTACGAACATTAAAGAACATTAACATTTAGAGTTACAATAAACAAAATTACGGAAACTATCAAATTTAGCAGTACAATCATAAATGGAAAGGTGACTAATCCTCCTCCTTTAGGGAGGACAATCCTTTCATAGGTTCTGTCCTTCCTCAAAAAGTGTCCTCTTATTGGTTCTCCTTTTCCATAATTTAAAGCTAATACGTTATTCCAGTGCTTCTCAAACTTTCAATACTGGCACCCCCCTTTTCGATCACAATTTTTATCGCACCCCCCTTCCCCCTTGTACATTAATAATGTACTGAATGCAATAATAATGCACTTTGACGCTAAAGCTACAATATGCGATCTTAATTATAAACCATACAAATTAGTAACATAAGTATTAAATTTTGTATACTAATTTTAAGCAAAAATAAATAAATAAAATAATAGGATAATTATTATGTTAATTTTCCTTTCTCTAATTTTTAAATTGAACATATTGCAAAATCCGGTGGCTGCTTAGAAGACAAAATATAGATATCAGCTAAATATAGAAAAAGAACTCAGAGGGTCAATTTCTAATCATAAGCATTCCTTATAAAAACTTTGCTCTTTGCAAGACAAGCCCATGGATGTCGTTAATACTTATTAAACTTGTTCTTAATTTAGTATTAATTAATTAGTTATAAAATACTCTGTGCAGCACTGATACATTAAAAGTATACCGGCTGAAGTGCCCGCTCTTTGCACGAGTTCGTTTATAAGAAAATAAAACGTTATTGATATAATAGCTGAATTGTAAGGAGAGCAAAGCCAAGTGCTCAACAATGCTTACAAAAATGTAAAATGATCTTTTAAAAATGATTGCTCAAATTATAATTAGTTTTAAGCGAATTGTAAATTTAAGCCTCAGAGAATTAGCATTTATAATTGATGTTAAATAATGAACAATAATATAAATTTCCGATGAAGAATAATTGTATTATTTTTAATATTTAAAGCGAAAAGACTTCAACATGTTTTAACCCGGGAGCAGGCGCGCACTCGATACGGTCGAGCGGGGTTATTGTGTCCCCCAATCCTTTTTTTTATAATTATTTTATTGTACACGATACAAATCGTGATTCCAGTGAATAATTTAACTAAGAGAAAGTTTACTTACCTACTTTCAAGAACTTTTCAATTTTTCTTTGGTAACAAATAAACAGTTTTGCCAGAATTAACGATTTCGTAATCTGTGTGTCCCACGCGACCACTTCCAGGTAAAAATTGTATTCATTATGATAATATGTATGTTACTGCTAAAAAATTGTTTAAAACGTTTTTTTGCATGAAAAAAAGCGCAACAGAGCAATACATTACATAGAACTTCCCTAAATGAGAGAAACAAACACGTAAGAGAACCACGTCATAACCAACTGCACCAATAACTTAGAAGGTCATACAGATTATGGCTATAATGTGCAGTATTTCAAAAATAATGACACTGATGAATTTTTTATGTTCCTAAATTTCTTCGATTCTGGGTCTGCGATCTGTTTTTTTCTGAAAGAGTTGTATGTTAGGCTTAAAAAGAAAGCGTAGTAAAAAAAAATCTCTTATCATGTGATTACAGCAAATCAAATAAAAGTTCCTTTTTTTTGGTTATAGGATCAAAGATAGCTAATTAGGTATTGAAGAAATTTTTATTTTTGATGACTTAATATCGCGTGCCTATAAATTATATCAGAGTAAAAATGAATTTTTTATTATGTCTGAAAGTATTTTGTTTTAATTCATTCCAGTAAATTAATTATTTTTAAATCTTTTATTTTCGATATGCTAGCTCCCCCCTCGTAAGGTTATCTCGCTCCCCCCAGGGGGCGCGCCCCACAGTTTGAGAAACACTGCGTTATTCTCTGTATTCAGAGATGCCAGGCCTAACTGTTACACGTAATGGGCCGATACAGTATGAATTACAGGAGATATTACTGTATTTTGTACATAATCAGGCATCTATTTTTCACAAAACGATTCAAAAGTTTGATGGTGAGCATATTTCAGCCATACAAGTTAGTCTTGTTTTGAACGATTTTACCCATCAATAAAAACCACGATTTGAAGAAACATTTATTCCTTTAATAATAAGAAGAAAATTGTCAAACTTAGAAGAATCAAATCTTGGCATAAAGGAAAAGTTTACCAAAGAAGTGCAAATTTTTACCAAACATGTTTTCAATACGTCGAAGAATGGTCTGAAACACAGGAAAGAACACTTTTCGAAGGCGTTTTCTGGCTTCATCGCCAGTAAATGGGGCAGATATAGAAAATTGTGTTGAGTTTTTATCGAAATAAATGCCTGATATTAAAATCAATGACAATTGTCTGTTGAAAAAATTAGAAGACTGAATGTACAGTTGAACCTGTTTTTGTGCAGTAGATAAACAAAATATAAGCAAAACGCATAAACAAAATGCATAAAAAAATATTCACAAATTTCATAAATTCTTACATTTAATAAATTAATTAATTTTATGTGGTGGATAGGGACCTCATAAAAAAGTCGCATTTGTAAAATATGCCAATTATTTAGGAGAATTAATGTAAGAATACTTCCATAACAAAACAAAAATAATTAAATATTGCACATGGAAACCTTTTTCAAACATATAGTTTCTCGTATACATGGATAAGTTTTCAAAATGCACATACATAATTCATTGCTACTCATCGTAATCCAAAGCCCTGTAATGAATAAGTTCAAAATCGCTTTCGTCACTAGAAGGTACAATTTCAATTGATTTATTTTTTGGCAACATAAAGTAAGAGATAATTTTTAGTCGTAGGTCGGGTGGTCAGTTGCTTGTAAATGTCACGATAACCAGATACACATGATTGAAGCCCTTTTGGGAATTTTATACTCCTTTCTTAATTTGTATTTATTTTAAGAAAATGCTTTTCCAATTTGTTGGAAAGCTGGATCCCTGCATATTTTTATCCGCTCTCAAAGAATCCGGTTCTTCTTGTACGTCTTCATAATCTATCAAAATATTCATAATGTCACTGTCATTGAAAGTTTCGCCTTCATTCAAGTGCGGGCTGCTGGAGGGTTGAGAAAAAGCAACTGAATGCGCATTGTCGGGAGACTGTTTAAAACAAATGAACAGAGCGTCTTGAAGTGTCGATATTTCAGTGGCGTAACGTACACCCCCGCATTACGGGGGGACAGGACTCTAGGGGCCCAAGCCTTGACTAACGCAAAGTTCGTATTTACCCAATTTATAAAACATTAAAGGTGAAACCCGACTTTCAGGAGGGGGAGGAGGTCCCAACATTCTCCGTTACGCCACTGGTAAATAGATATATAACATTACAGTGGCACCAAAGCCTTTGAAATTCATAAACCGCATGAAAAAAGATCGCACAAAAAGGAAATCGCAAAAAAAAAGACCGCACAAAAACAGGTTCTACTGTATATTCAAATTCTGATGAAATATGATATGAAATAGGTTGAAATTGATAAAATAATGGATGAAAATATTTAACCATTTCAAAAATGAACACATTTCATATTAAAATTTAGTTATTCTTGTTGAATTTACGTTGTGCTGCCCTGGAATTAATACAGCAGTTGAAAGTGTTTTTCAATTGGTAATGAATTTTGGACAAGTGAGAAATCAAGATTGAATGTAGATACTTTAGCTGTAACATTAACCGTAAAGTTCAATATGAAGGACATTTCTTGCTCCAAAATTTCCGATGTATTAAAAATTATATTGACAAAACAAATCATTAAATCGAAAAATACTCATATAAGTAAATAATTAAAAAGAATGTAACTGTAATAAGTGTATTTTTCTTTTTGATTAATAAAAAATTTCATATATTTACGTTGTCATTTTTTTCTTAAAACTTTCATCCTTTTCATTCCAAAAAAATTGGTAACCTTATAAATGGGGACAAAGGTTCTACATCAGTGGTTCCCAAAGTGTTCCCTATGGACCCCCCGGGGTCTCCGATATTGTTCAGGGGATCCGTAGAAAATTAAAATTATTTGGAGGTCCCTGAACAACGTCAGGGGGTTCACGAAAGGTTCAATACAAAAATTTTAAAATTCTATCAATTTTTATTTTTACGTAAATTTAAATAAATAACAATAATTCACTTGGATTCACTTGAGTGTTGAACCCTTTTGCGCGTGAACAAATTCAGATCCTAAACACAGATGAATTCATACTAATACAGGAACATCTTATTGTAATATCCCCAAATGAGGGACTTAAACCAATGTTTGAACACGGATACCACGACTGGTTTCAAAAACAGATCCCACTTTTATTTCCTGCATTATGGGTTATCGTACAGAAGTTTTTGATTATTTTATTGTCTTTCTATTTGGTAGAACGAGGATTCAGTGTCGTTATAAAACTCATTACAAACACAAGTAATATAAAAAAATTTAAGTCAACTCCTAATTAGATCAACAAAGAAACATTTTATTTTAGCTACTTTTTATTAAATAGTTACAAGTAATATAAATATGTATATACACTCAGGAACATTGAAAATAGCGACCCAAGAAGAAGGCATCGGATTGAAATGAAATTTAATACATATAATGACACAGATGAGAGATTCACTTGATCTCAAAAACAAGACAATTAAACGAATACAGGGTGCGCCACGACACAAATACTGGGCAACTTCAATAGCGCGTTGGACCACCTCCAGCTGCAATACATGCCGCCACACGGTCCGGCATTGAGTTGATTAGACACCATATGTTGTCCTGAGGCAGATGGGCCCACAAATCTTGAACAGCCAACTCTAAATCATGTACAGAGTGACACGATGGCATCTGCCGTTTTAGCTGATCCCACACGTGCTCTACAGGGGACAAATCGGGGGAGCGGGCCGGCCATGGAAAGGTCTGAAAATGACGTAGGAAATCTTGAGCAACTCTTGCTGTATGCGGACGAGCATTTTCTTGCTGGGAAATTGCCCCTGAGAGACCATTTAGGAAAGGTCCTACATGGGGTCAAAGAATATCATCAACGTAACGTTGGCCCGTTAAGGTTCCACGCATCATAATTAAAGTGGACCGGCTATCATAGGCTATGCCTTCCTAGACCATTACACCAGCTGTGCGGACAGTGTGACGTAGAACAGTGTGGGGAAATGCACCGCTTACCAGGGCGCCTCCACACCCGTACACGGTTATCTTCTGTCCCCAAAACAAACCGGGATTCATTACTAAACACAACCTTTTTCCAATCTGTGACATTCCACATTGATCTGGCTTGGCACCACTGTAGACGCAGTTGCCGATGTTCCGGTGTTAAAGGGAGTGCACGGAAAGGGCGCTTCGATTTAAGATTTGCTTCTGCAAGGTGTCTGGAAATTGTTTGTGGAACAATTGCTACGCCTACGTCTGCTCGTATCGTTCAACGAGTCACTGAGGGGTCCACAAGTGCTTGCCGCACGATCCTTCGATCATATCTCCTCGTGGTCTTCCTGGTCGCTCTAGACCCGGTTTTTCACGCGTGGGTACCTTCTCGTGTCCACTGCTCCCAACAATTTCTAACAGCACACTCCGAACGATCCACCTGCCCAGCGACACGGTGCGTCGACCAGCCTGCAGTTTTCATCCCGATGATCAGGCCTCTCTCAAACTCGCTTAACTGTGTGAAATGTCTTCTAGAACGTTTTCCTGGCATATTTTGCTTACCAAAGTCTTCCTATAATCGGCGGGTAATCGTCAAGTTTATGAATCTTCGAATTTGCGCTGGCTTATATAGCAACCTCTTCCTGATTGTAGCGTCACCTCGGCATGTATGAGCATGCGTATTGGCGCAAAACTTGGAACATTTGCATATCCCATTACGCTGTACTTATTTGCAAAGTTTCGTGATTGTACTTAGCTTCCTTCTTGGGTCGCTATTTTCAATGTTCCTGAGTGTACATTGGACAGAATCACAACATTAAGTGGCAATTAATTTTTATTAATTATCATTAAAGTATCGTATTGACATCCAAAACAATCGTGTCTATAAAATTTCAGTTCAACTGAATGCTTTAAAACGTGAGAAAAAAAACCGTTTCAAGTTTTGACAATCAAAAAGGTTCGCTAAGTCGCGAAATGTGATTCCAACTTTGCTGTATTTGTAATTCTTTAAATAATTAGTTATAGTCAATTAATTTTCATTAATTATAATTAAATTATTGTATTGTCATCCGAAATAATCATGTATATAAAATTTCAGCTCAATGGAGTGCTTTAAAATGTATTTTTTTAACGATTGAAAATTCCACCAAGATAAATAATTAAATATATAGAGAGTGTGAGCTAATAGTAGGAATTGAAAAAAATTAGATACCGACTAGAAATTAGTGCTCGTGGGGATTTGCGTTTGATACTCACAAACATTGAGCCGGACATAAATACACTCATAGCATCTCATAAAGTTCATCCAAGTCATTAAATTTTTTAAAAATTTTATTTTAAGCAAAAGTTATAATTTCAGTAAATAATTCTTCAACAAAATGGGTTTTTTTTATTTTGTAATTTTTATATTATGCATTTATGTAACTTTTTCCTTTGGGTGCCCGCGGGCAAGTTTTGAGAATAAAAAGGAGTCCATAGGCATGTTTTGACTATAAAAAAGGGTTCAAGTGTTACAAAGAAATTGGGAACCACTGTTCTGCAAGATGTTCATGGTCTGATAACAACCCCTCAACTGACGTCTTCTCGAAATGTTTGCTAGATGTCGTTGTCCACATACTGGTTTGTTATAACGTTAATTAAAGGAACTATCTAATAACATTATACATTTAACAAAATGACAAGTTTTTCTTAAGATCTTTTCTCTATGAAGAAAAATTGCATTTTTCCGAAATCCATCTAGGCAACACATTATTTTTGAACTCGTCGAGAATGCTAAAATGTGTGTTCTCAGAACAGAAATAGAATTGTATTAATTTATAGAAGGTTGAGAAAGCTAATGAAGATTATTCAAATGAAATCAAATGTACATCAATGGTTATTTTATTGGGACTTAAATAAATAATATTCATTTATAATGAATTCACTCAGTCACTTGTGTGTGTTTTGCTTATCATGTCGAACTGTTAATTCCTCTATCAGTGGATTTAATCAGCTCTGTCTTCTTTCTGTATTTATTTTCTTTACGTAAGTTGTTTGAGTAAATATGCCTTTCCTCAAGAAAGCGTGATTCGACAGTTCAATTCTAAGCAAATCCTAAACAAAAATCAATAAACTCTTCTCATCTTAAAGTTTTGTAAACAGTTGAGTTGACTTTTAAATGCCTTTCAAGCAAAATAAACTAAGAAGCTCAAATGAGACTCGAACTATAAAACTAACTTCAAAATATTTTAGGCCTCTTTAAGCTTAAATCAACACATTAAATTGTCAAGAACTTACACCAATTCATTTTTAAGAGTTTCGTTTTTAAACTAATTTTTCTTATTTTGACAGTCTTGAAAAAACTGAATGTGTTTACTTTCCTAATTGAAAATTATTTTTAAGTAGAAAACTCCTCCCCTTATGTTTTCTTAAATACATATTTATCTACGTTAATATTCATGTATTTTCCTCAATATGTTAGACCTCAGTCTACAGTTGCTGTCTCCCATTTGTACTGAATTTGGATAAAATTGTGAAACGAAACTAATCTTTTAAGAAATATTCAACATCCAAAGGTTTTTATTTTAAAGTATAATGTAACAAATATCAAAATTTACGTTTTTTTACTAAAATTCTTTTCGAAGTTTGATGTATTTCCTTTAACCGATTATCCAGAGCCTTGAATAGAATTTTATTTATATTATTTAGTTCAGAAATCGTAAGAAAAGTAAATAAATTTAAAATTTTATCTAAACAGGAGATTTTTCATGTTACTATGTTTTCCAAACATTTTAAAGTTTTTTTTAAATATACTAGTACACCAGTGTTTCTCAAACTGTGAGGAGGGCCCCCCCTGGGGGCGCGATAAACGTACAAGGGGGGCGAGAGCATATCGTAAATAAAAGATTGAAAAAAATTTATTTACTGGAAGTAAAACAAAATACGTTCTGACATAATAAAAAATACACATTTACACTGACATAATTTATATATCTGCGATATTACGTCATAAAAAATAAACGCTTCTACTTCAAAACTCATTTTAGCTATCTTTGATACTGTAACCAAATAAAAAACCTTTTATTTGATTTGCTGTAATCCCATGATGAGAGATTTTTTTATTGCGGTTTCTTTTCAAACCAAAATGAGAAAAAACAAAACCCAGACCCATAATCAAAAAAAAAAAATTTTAGGAAGATAAAAAATTCATCACTGTTATATTATTGTCATCAGCTGTAAGCAGCAGAATGTATTTGCTGCGGTTTGACCTTCGAACTTACTTGTACGGTTAGTTACGTGCCTGCTCTTATATATTCGTTTTTTTCATTTAGGGAAATTGTAAATAAACTATTTCTGCTGCGATTTTTTCCTTGTAAAATATTTTTATGATTTTTCGAAAAGCCCAGAGAGCACTTTGAAGGATTACTTGGCCAAGATTTATTTCTATGAGTTATTCCCAAACATATAAAGCATAATTAGAAACGTTTTACATAATTTTTTTGAACATCCATATTGTAATAAATACACTTTTAATCCGGAGCTGTCACGCCGAGCACTGAGTGCACGAAATCGGTAATTCTGGCAAAACTGTTTAATTGTTACCAATTACTCTGACACTATCCTTCTATTTGACAGTATTAACGAGTGAACTAAAATATATTTGTCACATATCTCCCTCTTTTTTGGGAGTGACAAACGTTTTTTTACAATCTTAAGGTACTTGTTTTGACTGAGTTCCCGGTGTGATAACTTTTTTTCCGAAATATTTTCTGTGTCCTTGAAAGTAGGTGAGTATATTTTCTCTTAGTTAAATTATTCACTGGAATTACGATTTTTATTGTGTACTATAAAATTAATTATAAAAAAAGGATTGGGGTGACTCAATAACCCAACTCGACCATTAGTATCGAGTGCATGCCTGCTCCTGGGTTAAAACATGTTGATTTCTTTTCACTTTAAATATTAAAAATAATACAATTATTTTTCATCGGAATTTTATATCATTGTTCAAATGATCAATTCAATATCATTGTTCTATTCTAAATGCTAATTCTGTGAGGCTTAAAATTACAGTTCGCTTAAAACTAATTATAATTTGAGCAATGATTTAAAAAGTCATTTTACATTTTTGTAAACATTGTCGAGCATTTGGCTTTGCACCTCTTAAAATTCAGCGATTATATCAATAATGTTTAATTTCTTATAAATGAACTCGTGCAAATAGCAGGTACTTCAGCCGGTATACTTTTAATGTATCAGTGCTGCACAGAGTATTTTATAACTAATTAATTAATGCTAAATTAAGAACAAGTTTAATAAGTATTAGCGACTTCCATGGGCTTGTCTTACAGAGAAAATTTTTCAAAGGAATGCTCACACACACACACACACATGATTAGAAATTGACCCACTGAGTTCTTCCTAAAAAAAAGCTGATATCTATATTTTGTTTTCTAAGCAGCCACCGCATTTTGCAATATGTTCCTATTTAAAAATTAGAGAAAGGAAAAGTAACATAATAATTATCCTTTTACTTAATTTTTTTTTCTTAAAAGCAACATATACAATATTTAATACTTATGTCATGAATTTGTACGGTTTATAATTAAGATTATTGCTTTAGCGTCAAAAAAAGTGTATCATTATTGCATTCAGTACATTATTAATGCATAAGGGGTCGCGATAAAAATTGTGATTGAAAAGGGGGGCGCCAGTATTGAAAGTTTGAGAAGTAGTGTAGTACATACATATATGTATTTTTTTAAAAAATGCAAATGCATTTTTGAGTATTTTTATTAATATTACTTTTGATTATTCTTAATACAATTGGGAATTTTCTTCAAATATTAAATTGATTTATGTATTATTTTCGAAACCCGCTATATAAATTAAATAACTAAAATTTTGCACATTTAATGTAAAATTCCATTTTTAATGTAAAATTTATCTATTTTTCTAGCTTTACATATATATTACAGTAAATAACAGAACAGAATAATAATAATAATTGAACAGAAGTTATAAAACTTCGCAGAATAATTTGCAAATAATAATATGCACAAGCTCTATTTCTATGAATTAAAATAAATTTAATAATAAACTTGACTAAATGAATGAATAATAAAAAATTATCATTAAATTTAATGATATCATTTTGAAACAAGAACCTCGATATAACCATTAGATCTTTATCAAGAACCAATTCTGTTAAAGTTAGGCCATTGTATTATGTTTCGCTCTTTGAAAGATAACTTAGGAAGAGACCTGTGTTCTAAATTACGATATATTAAAAGTTACTTACACAAGACCAATTAAGTTCTTGAGCTTATTTTTAACGTTAACTCATGCCAATTAACTTAATAGTTAGTGAACAGTTAACTAGCTATAAGTAACTTTACATGAAATTTACTGCAACCATTTTGAAAGAGACTGTGTGTATTTCTATAGAGACTAGAAATACTCTTTGATATATAATTTTTTCTCAAATATTATATTATTTGATGTTTAAAAAACATGAAAATATGCTAATTGTATGGGACTTATTTTTGTGGTTAAAATAACTAAAATTTTTCTAAATAAAAGAAAATATGCGGATTTTTTTTTCATAATGAATAACAAAGAAATCGTATTAATATGTTTTTTAAATATAATACTGGTATTTTAGATTAATTTTCTTTAAAATATATATATGTTTATAAGAAACAAATATATTCATTAAAAATAGCTTGCTTAAGATGCACATAAAAGAAAATACCGAATCTAATCCGCATCCCAAGTTCTCAAAATGTTTTTGCGAAAGATCATTGCCATCGATTCCGAGCTGCCCCCCAATTCTCTACACGTTTTTGAGAAAAATAAAAAATAGTTTAAGGGGTTCATCAGTATCCAATACTTTAAAAAAATTCAAATTTAATGAGAGATAATTAAAGTTAATAATTAATTTATTTTACCGATATATTAAAAACTTCAAATGCATACATGAATCTATAATTACTCTAACTGTCAGTATCATGCTTCGAAGAAGATTCGTCACTGCCATTGTCACAGCCGACTTCGGAATTGGTGCTGACATCGCCTTTCCTCCAAACGACGTCATCTTCTGTGCCATACAGTGCACTTGTTATGCAACCTCTTTTTAAAAGAATGCATAATAGAAACATTTAAAAGAGTTATTAAAGACTGTCGAAAATTGACAAGTAAAAGTCATATAATTTTGATTACGCCATTAACGTATATTTGTTTCATACGTGTCAAATTTTCAGTTCAGTGGCCTCTGCTCTCTTTCTGTTTTTTCAACGTAAAATGGTCTCCCTTTTCATACTTGCGTCATAGTAAACTCGTTTGATGCTATTATCGATATAGTTGACGCTTAGGGGATTAAAAGAAAGAACGTAAGCAAAAAAAAAAATTCTAAATAAGAGGAGACAACGATGTTTAGAATAGACAAATACTGGAGATAAACTGCGGAATTCACTAAGTCATCTCTGTAAGTGGTCAGAATGGACGGTTACATTTTTCCTTTTAAAAGGGGTGGGAACTGAATTTCCACCATCCAACTAATGTTTTGTCTTCAATTCTAAACCACACCCGATTTTTAGTAGCATTAACCCTGGAAAAAGTGCGGCTAAGATTCGAGGAAATCCGGTATCTATATATTTAGCTAAACTATTCATTATCGCTTCTTGCAAGAAAAATAAGGAATTGTTCTTAGTTACAGAAATAAAAAAAATACCAAAATTTCGTGTTAAAAATAATAATGAAATGAAATTACCTAATTGTGAAGCAAAATTTAAAAACAAAGATTTTAAGACGCGTACCTGCATGACAATTGAAATAAATTTTGAACTGATTAAAGATAAAAAAAAAGTTTTAAAAAATATTAACTAATATACATTTTTTTTAAAATTTCCAATAATCCATAAATGTCAAGAAAAACTTGTGGGCGTAATATTTATGCGTGTATTCCAACAATTAATATTACACAAATGTTCTGGTCAATGGACCACTGAATCAAAATGTTGTTGTTGCTAATGCCACCTGATCGGCAGTGCCAAATCGAGGCCCACGGAATCCATCATGGCAAAGCCTGTCAATGTTGCCTTTAAAGGGCGCCTGTCAAGATTATACGCCTGTCATTAGCCGTGACTTTGACCTCTATACAGGTAACACTACGATTTGACTCGTTTCTACCCCAATTTTGAGGGAGAACACCATATGGATGGCCAGGGACCTACCACCTCCTTTTCCCTTCCACCAACCTCACGAGAGGACTTGCATAGTTTCACGACTATTTAGGTCAGGGGTGTCCCACCCGCGGCCTGGGGGCCACATGTGGCCCATCTTGAATAATTTTGTGGCCCGCGAGATTTTTTTATAACTTTACAAAATTCGACTATTTTTTAAAATGTTTTTTGTTTAAAGAGGTTCTTTTTTTTTTGTAAAAAATAAATCCCATAACTGTTATTATTTTATCGCGATGCTTCTGTTTCTGCGAATCTCTTTTTTTTCCTAAATTGAAATTTATCAAACATAAATCGGGCTCAAACTTAACGCACGAAAATCTGCAACATCAATTGCGATACGCAAATTCACATGCACTGAGATCGACTCGCAAAAACTAAGTGAAAGAGTTGAGAAACAGATATCTCACTAACTAAATAAATTAAACATTATTTGATTACTACATTATTATTATTATATTATCTATATTTGTATACATGGAAAACAAAGAAAACAATAATAATATATCAGTCTGTTTTAAATTTTCACTCCAACAAATGTTTGTAATGGATCCAAATCTAATAAAAAGATATATATTTTTATATGCGGCCCACACGGGATTGTAAAGCTCTTCCGAAGTGGCCCGTGAGGGTTTTTGGGGGGCACCCCTGATTTAGATAACCCCATGCCGTGAAGACATTATATGTTAACAAGCATCTACGCCTCCTCTGGAATTGGAACCCAGACCCTATATGGCACAACAGTCAGCATCACTAACCGCTATACTGGATAAGTGACGCTGAATCAAAATACCATTAAAGATTATATAAGAATAAGTGGGTTATTTAAGCAACCGTGGACATAATTTCTTAAATGACGCTGTATGGAAGTTTTTATAAGAAAAAAAAAAAAGAGTTGAAAGAGACGCAAAAGAGACTAAAACTTCATCACTCGACCATGATTCACAAAATTCAATAAATTTATTTTAAAAATAATTTTAAAAAAGAAAAAAATCTTTTAAACATTCGGCATCAAATTAAC
Source organism: Trichonephila clavipes (assembly GCA_019973935.1). Classification (NCBI taxonomy): domain Eukaryota; kingdom Metazoa; phylum Arthropoda; class Arachnida; order Araneae; family Nephilidae; genus Trichonephila; species Trichonephila clavipes. The sequence continues at coordinate 46,346 of BMAU01006125.1, read as the reverse complement.
TAAAATAAATTCCTGAGCTTGAACTTTTAGTATGAATTCAAAACTTTTGATTCAATTTACAGGAGAAAGAGAACACAGATGAAAAATCTATTTAATTAACGTTAGAGAGGAAAAAGTACCGAAGGCATAATCCGCTGCAGGAAAGTACTAAGACAGAAAAACTATTGTTTACTAGTTGTTTACTTATCTGGACAAGAAAAATTAATGGAATTATGAGAAATCTAAATAAAAAAAAACCTGGTTCTAAAACATGACGTAAAAAAAGTTAAAGCATTAATTTAATTCTTCTCCAAAGAAAGTAATTTAATAAAGTAATCAAAACGTCTGCATGCAAATAGTTTTCTAAAAGGAATTTTATCAGAAGAACCGTATTAATACTTAAAAAAGAGCTGGATTAGAATCACAGAGGATAAACAATATTATAAGTTTACTCTTAGAAGAAATATTTGGACAAGTGAAGTAAAAAAAACAAAAACAAAAAAAACTACACGTAATTGGATGAATTAATTATTTAAATAATATTCAATTAATATGTAATTATTATTCTTTGATCATTGTAATCAAATAGTATTAACTCAAATACATAGAATCAGAATGAAATAATTGCGAATATTAAAAAAAAATTTTAATTAAAAAACTAATATTTAAAATAATTTTTAAAACAATGTTTTCTCAAGTTATTTCCATTTTTTTTCTTTATCCACATGTATTAGTATAGTGGTTGACTTTCTATTTATTTAAAAAAAAGTATAAATATCCTGTAAATTGTTTTTAATGGAACTGAATCACAGAATTTTGTCCCACAATTTAGGGACATTATTGTTTATGCTGCTTATTTGAATACTAATTATTGTTTTGCATGACATTACCTCATCTTATTGAGAACAACCTGTGAAAATTTCATTAAGTTTTAATAGATTGTTTAAATTTTATTAACATTTTTCTATGTGTTTTTTTCTTAATACTTAGTAATATAATACTCGTATAATGACAATATATTATGGTTATTAAATAAAATCAATATTCTGTGATTTTTTTTTACTTCTTTTTTCCTATACATGTATGTTTATATTCAAATGTTTTTGCAAAAGAGACTTAAATTGTCAGTACGGATTTTGTACTTTTACTCAGCATCTTTGCAGTTGATGTTATGAGTCCAATTACTTCAAAACTAGTTTCTTTTGCTCGCGTATTATATTATCCATCGGGAATCTCTACACATATACAGAAAGCTCTAGAATTATCATTCTACTTTTAAAGTCAAATTGTATAATCAAATAAATCTACGTTTTATAAGTTTAATAATATAAAATTGAAAACTATACAATATATATCAAGAATGGATTACATTAAACGAGAGCACAAAGGAGTTTTTTTTAAATAATTTGTAATCACACATACCAGACAAAAAATTTGTGCTTCTTTTGATTCTGAATGACATGAGAAGAGTTAATAAGGATTTTAAAAGCTGGTATCTTCGAATGTATAGGAATACATAGGAGAGAGAAAGTGACTGTTGTTTATTTATTAAAGACACGCGGAAACAGTGTTTCTCAAACTGCGAGACGCGTTCCCTGAGGGGGACGTGATAACCCTACGAGGGGGGCGCGAGCATATTGAAAAGTCAAAAACAAAGATTATTAAAAAAAATTATGAATTTACTGAACAAAATACATTCTGACACAGTAACAAATTATGTACAAATTTACACTTATTAATATATCAGTACTGCACAATGTATTTTATAATTAATTTAACAATACTAAGAACAAATTTAAAAATTACCAGTGACCCCATGGGCTCGACATATATATGATTATATACAAAAATTAACAGTCATCTTGATAATTTGTAGAGTTTATAATTAATTCCTTAACTGCCGATTAAAAGTTACGCGATTCACTCCCCAGCGCCATCCTTTTCCTCGTTGGCGCGCGTATGTAATGTATTGGTGTGGGGAGGGGAAGAAAAGGAATAAATAAGCAAATTCTTTGAAATAAGTAAATCCTTCGCAAAATATTGTACTTTGGATAGACGTATACATACGTCCAGGGCAATGAATTCACTTGCTGTTTGAGGCATTTATATACGCCAATGGCACTTAAGAACTTAAAGTCTTATTGTAGGTTTAGCGTCAAAGTATAGAATTATTGAATTCAATACATTGTTACTGCATGGAGAAGAGGAGGGGGTGTGATGAAAATTATGATTGAATATTGGGTCGCTAATATTGAAAGTTTGAGAAGCACTGCGCTAAAAGCAACGTAGAGGCTATTGGCAGAATTCCCAAAGGAACCGAGCTCACCTGAAGAGTGTTTAGAGCTACAAACTGATCTCTCGGAAAACACACACACAATCACCACCACGTTCAGTTGTTATAGAAAAAAAATCAAAGTTTACGTTTAAAACAGTAGAAGTCAGTAAAACAATACAAACTTAAATGTAACTGCACGATATACACTGGTGTGCAAAAATTAAGGACGAAGTCGAAAAATTAGCGTATCCGCTGAACGAAGAGGCAGAGCGGACAGAAAGACTAATCAGGAGATTAAGTAAGGTGATGTACGGTAGCACATGCGCAGATATGCAGGTAGACGTAATGGGGGAGTGTCTGAGTAGTATAAAGCATGTTGTCGGTGTAAGATCAGTATTTCTGGCAAAAAGATTGCACGCCGTATAGCAGTTAAAATCACACCGAGTTGCTGCCTCAGCGAGAAATGGTGAATAATCAATCTGTTAGACGACATCTGGATGCTTTTACCCGAGGTCGAATCATTGGGAAGTTGGAGGAAGGCCGCAGTGTGACAAGTGTGGCTGCAGAGTTCGGAATTGCTCACAGCATCGTTTCACGACTTTGGACACAATTTCAAACTACAGGAACAGCTGTCCGGGGGTTCAGTAGTGGTCGTCCACGAGGAACCACACCCGCAGATGACCGGTGCATTGTCTTACAGGCCAGAAGAAACAGGCGGCAGACAGCGGGAGGAATTGCTAGACACACGACACAGGCGACTGGACGACCGATATCGTGTTTTACTTTGGCCAGAAGACTGCACGGTGGTAGTCTGTTTGCACGACGCGCTGTACGGTGTATACCTTTAACGCCTGCCCATCGGAGAAGGCGTTCTTTGGTGGTGCCGGGAACACTGGAATTGGAGAGACAATGAATGGGGACGAGTACTCTTTACAGATGAGAGCAGATTCAGTTTGAGTAGCGATTCTCATCGCATACTCATCTGGAGAGAGCGGGGAAGCCGCAATCATCCCTCGAACATCATTGAAAGGGACAGGTATGGAGGTCGCGGTGTTCTCATTTGGAGAGGCATCATGCTTGGTAGTCGTACAGACCTTCACATCTTCGTCACAGGTTCAGTCAACGGGACCCGTTATTGTAACGAGATTCTTCTTCAATATGTGCGTCTTTTTAGAGGTGCTATGGGTCTGCAGTTCCTTTTCATGGACGACAATGCGCCATGTCATCGCACAGTAGCTGCCGAACAGCTCTTAGAGAGTGAGGATATTGAACGTATGGATTGGCCGGCACGATCTCCGGATCTCAATCCCATCGAGCATGTATGGGATTTTCTAGGCAGACGCTTGGCAGCTCGTACCTTACCACCAGTAACGATTCGGGAGCTTCGATTGGCGCTGCAAGACGAATGGGCAGCAATGCCTCAACAACTCATTGACACCCTCATTCTCAGCATGGGCAGACGCTGTGAAACCTGCCTAGCAATCAGGGGAGATCATATCCCCTACTAAAGACCGGATGTTTCTTGCTGGACACCCATCACAGGGATGTTTCGGCCTTCACTCGCATTGCGCTCCATGCAACTTTTTCAATCAAGCTTCTTTTTATCCCTCTGATTTCTCCTTTAGTAAGTGTTGCTTACATTACACATGTCCTTACGTATTGGGGATCTTACGGTATTAAATGTGTTGATTTGGAAAGTTTTTGTACAAAGTAATATTGAAAAAACCGTCTCGTCCTTAATTTTTGCACACCAGTGTATATGCGTAAACATAATACAAATATACAAAGCAAAAATAATAATAATAATAATAAAGAAAACAAAAAATGCGTGGGTAGCCTAGAGGTTAGAGCATCGGACTCCAGATCGAAAGGCCTGGGTTCGATGCCCGATGCCACCAAATACCCTCCGAGTACACACGGAGTACGTGCTCGTTAAATCGGTGGGTCCGTAGTCTTGTGGGCTGAGTCACGAGCGCAGGGACTGGAGAATCTTTCCCTCCCCTTCAGTTTCCAAGCAGAAATTGTGGAGGTGGAGATAGGTGGTGTCGCCATCTATCGTCCCTTTGGAAAATTTCGCCGAGCTAAATCGTACTGTCACCTGTATGGTGCTCAAGTCCAACGACAGGCGTACCTCTAGCCCCATGCCACGATGAATTTCATGGGACGCGATCTCACTACGTCAGACAAGTGGCATTAGAAACAACAACAAGAAAACAAAAAGGGTAAGAGAAGAAAGAAGGAATATTCATTATTCCAGCATTCTTACAAATACATAAAAAATAATAAGTTCTCCAATACAAATGCACCGTACAGACCCAAAGATAAAAAAAAAAGGGAAAGAAGCATAAAAAAAAATGTTTCTTTCGATTCGTGATGGACCTCGTAATTTGGAACCTCGGTCAAGTAATGAGAACGACACATGAGTGGGCACCTCCTCCGAGCCAAGGCAGATTGAGAGTGCATCAGCCCCCATATACGATGTGTTGTCAGCGACACCAGGACTCGAACTCGTGAGACGCCGGCTACAAGTTCGTAATCATAACCACTAGGCTACTGAAGCCTAACAAATGATTGGGAAAATGTGTTAAGATTACCAGAAATAAAACTAGCTTTGTTGATGTCTGGCACCTTATTTTACGTCAATCTGAATGGAAAATACAGTCGAACCTCTATATTGCGAATCTTTCTATATAGCGAACTTATTCCTGGTACCTTGAACACATTTTACGATTTTCTTCGTAAAATAACCTCTCTATAGCGAAGTGTATTTTCTATACAACGAACTTTTTCTATTGTGATTCAATTTTTTCTCCCTATTTTTAAAGTATTTCTGAACATTTCAGGTTGTTTTCTCTTTAAAATATTTTATGGTGGTCATAAACCTTGAACTGGTTTTATTAGATCCTAGCTCACCGCTAGCAATAGAGATCTGAAAGTTTCATCCCAGAAGTGCAACCTTTAACCCCCATTGTCCAGTTCACTAGAAACATCTTCGATATCCATTTTCACCCTCAGGGGAGTTGTCCCGTGTTCCATTTAGAAAATAATGTATGCTTAGTATTACTTGTATGTTTTAAATTAGAAAATGCCCTTAAAATTCGTTAACTTTAATATAAAAGTATTTCCTTAGTATTTAAAATACTATTTATTCAACATTATTTTTTCTTGTTTTCCTTGTAGTTTTTCTGTCTTTTTTTATGGGTAAGATATATAAAAAAACATATACTAATTTAAAAAAGGTGCTAATTATTACTTTTTTAATACATAGAGCTTATGAATTCATTTTTAATGTTTTATGTAGTTTATAAAATATATTAAAAGATGAACCTCTATTTAACGAATTTTCCATATAGAGAACTCTTTTCTGGGATTTAATGACTTCGTTATATAGAGGTCCAACTGTATTCTGCTCATTTTACCCTATGGCAGCATTTTTGCCCTCATTGCGAAACGTATGAAAAAAATGCTGGAGTATTTACCCCCTAACTCAGTTTAGAAAGTAGTGTTAAATTTTAGGTACATTTTCGAAGAAAGCACGCACATAATCTCTCTGAACCGCCTCACCACGCCAATGGAAGGATTTTGAGCCTCGGCAGATTAAATGTGCATCGGTCCTCTTTATACAGCCGTTCTTCAGTGGTACTAGGTTCAAACTTATGACTCGTCGGTCATGAGTCCATGACTGTGACCACAGCCGCTTTTAGTTTACAAATAATATTAAGAAATTTTATCATCCTTTAAAACTTACTTCATCCTTTTTATTCATAATTGAGTTATACAACTGGATAGGGTTACTCATCATCAAAGATCTACTCATAATTTTAATTTAAAAATTGTCCCGTAAAAGTGTAGTTAATACAGTGCCTCTCAAACATTCACTATTTCAGTCTATTCAATCATAATTTTCATAGCGCCCTCCTTCCATACGATAACAATGAAACTATACTTTTACTCAAAGGCTACAATACTTCTTTAACCTCTTAAAGGCTACCGGTAGATATAAACGTCTCGCTTAGCTAAAGCATTAATTGTCCCGAACATATATGTAAGTCTTTCCAAAGTAAGATCTTTTCTGCGCAGTGCCATCCATAAAATTATTCCGAAGGCTTTGGAAAGTACTAAAAAGACCTTCTCGGTGTTTGCGAAAGATTTACTCTTATTTCAGAGTATTTACTTATTTATTCCTTTTCTTCCCCTCCCCACATTACATACGCGCGCCAACGAGGAAAAGGATGGCGCTGGGGAACGAATCGCGTAACTTTTAATCGGTAAATAAGGAAATAATTATAAACTCTACGAAGTATCAATATAACTGTTAATTTTTGCATTTAATTATGCATGACAAGCCCATGGGGTCATTGGTAATTATTAAACTTGTTCTTAACTTACTGTTGATAAATTAATTATAAAATACATTGTGCAGTACTGATACATTTATAAGTGTATTACACCATCGTAAATGAGTATTTTATATTTTATTATGTCAGAATCTATTTTGTTTGTTTAATTTAGGTAAATTAAAATTTTTTAAAAACAATAATGGTTTATTTTCGTCTTTTCAATAGGCTCGTGCCCCCCTCGGCGAGTTATTTCGCCCCTCTAGGGGAGAGCACCCCACAGTTTGAGAAACGCTAAGTGAAAAGAAATGAGGTTTTTCTAAAAAAAAAAAAAAGACTGCCTCACAGTAGAAAATCAATTAAATCATTCACGAGATTTTTTCAAAATATTGATGAGTCCGGAGTTCTTTATTCCATTTGTAAGAAATTAACTATTTCTCCATTCTCTAGAACTCCTAAATGAAAGAATTAAACTAATAAATTAACCAATGACTTGATTCGAAGTTTCTTATTTCAAACTAAAGCTAAACAGCTAACTATTCCTCGATTAGTTAAATACCAGACAATACATTTAATGCTTTTAATTACACGGAGACTAGGAGCTATGAAAAAGTTAATTAAGCGATTCAAGTAAGAATCTTTTTGTGCTCACAAATGGCTACTTTGAAACTATTTTTCCAAGCTACATTTAATTTAAAGTCGTCAATAGCAGAAAGATTAATTTTTTCTGCATGAGGAATCAATATACACTATTTAACAAAAGATTAATTATAATTTACTGAACATGTGCTCTATTCCAACTGTGCTCCAAATTCTAAAACTTGATTCCTTATTATTCTGAACTAATGGAATTTACACATCGTTAATTTCTTTCTAAGAAACTCAAAGTTATTAAATACCGCTTTGAATTAATAATTTTAATTTTATTCCAAAATTGAAAATTTATTTATTTGAAACTTGGGCAATTTAAAAATTATTTTGTTTTGGTTCTATGACTTATCTTCTAACTTATTATTTAATTATGACGACAGCAGCTTCAATCTCAGTATTGATAACTTTGTGCATCCCTGTATTTTAATTTTCCTGCTTTGTTTAATCCTTACTAAGACATTTTAAACATTTCCATCATTCGATTTTTTTCATTTTCTATATTTTTTAATGTTTAAAAAACGTTTAAAATTATGACACACTTTCAATCGTTTCATTCATTCTAGGTGGAAAAATTACTATGAAAAATGATATTTTTACTATTAAACTAATATTTTAACGCCCTTTTTTTCTCATTTTCCATTCTTTTTATAATGGCGTTTGCTCAGATTTTTGCACCGTCCCGCGGCTGTGCTGTCAGAATTTTCCCATGCGCGCCATTTTCGCATTGACAAGAATTTATTTCACTTCACTTCTCAGTGAATCAATAGCAGTGAATTTAAATTCCGTCCACGAAATTCTCACTTTCTCCTTATTTTAAAACAGTTGAAACATTTTTCCGGTCGTTGAAATCGAATTTTAAAGGGGGGAAAGCAAGTAAAAAGGAAATGGCACACAAAAGGAAATTTATCGTACCTCCGAGAAATGAAATCCATTTGTGCTTAACGAGAATTTCCTCCTTATCTTTATTTTGCCCCTAAGTGCAAAGAAATTCCATTGGAAATGAAAATACGTGGAATGACAAGCCTCCATTATATGCAGGAAAAAATGGATCTACAATATCAAATGACATCGATTACGGATATATTAGAGGAACATCTTTAGAAAATATTTGGAATTTTAAACCATATCTATATGAAGCGATAAAAAGCAAAAAATCGAACAGCAATTAGTACCGAAAATAACAAACTTAAAGCATTTCAGACAGAATTTTGAACTGTATTTTTTAAATATTTTAAACTTTTTTTGTGATTCTTTCATAAATGGTTTGAATCGTATTTTCTTAATTGGAATTTTGAATTCCGCAGGAGCGCGGGAAAACATTAAATTTGCTGCAAACTGATATCGAATTGCAAACACTTTATATTAAATATGTTTCATTAAACTTTTAATAAAGAAAAAATATATATCCTTAAGAAATTTTTGCAGAAATTTTTTTTTAAAAAAATAAACTCTAGTTAACAATTCTGTTATCATTAAACTTCTTCGAGTATATATCAATTATTCAACAAATCTGACATTTCGTGTGCAACGTGGAACGTGCCCAAGTGTTAAGCGGATTTCTTTTGGAACTTCCTCATAAGCTTATTATTTTCCCCTGGAATTTATTTATTTGTTAATTACTTCGCTAATAAATATTAAAAGCACTACATTTAATGATTAATTTTTGAAAAATTTAAAGTAAAAAATATTAGTATTTTCTGAATTTAAGATATTTGAGTGTTTTTGAATATAAATTAAACATCCTTAATATTCATTAAAGTCACGTTTAATATACAAAAACTTTAATTCCCATGCCATGAGATTTATGAAAATTATTTTCAAGCAAATGCATAAATTGTTAAGATAAATGGATGAAAGCATTCTCAAAAATACAAAACAAAATCTTAACCTTTCATATTTTTTTGGATAATAAAGCCTTATTTTTATTGCCTTTTAAAATGGATATAAAATTAAAATAGTTTAAGCTTTTTAAAATGTACGAAAGACGTGTTCAATGTTTTAAAAATTTAGAAATTAATATCTTTTTGATTCTCCTGCTTAAAATAAATCAGAAAACTCTGAAACGGACTCATGAACATTTAATATTTTATGTAACATGAGGCAATTTCCTTTTTTAATAGCTTTTAAAATATACAAAATACTTTTTTTAATGTTGCACAAAATAAGATAACTAATACTCCAGTTTTTACTATTTAAGGGTTCATCCACGACTTAAACATATTGCTTCAATTTCAAAAGCGAAAAAACAAAAGTCAACGTTTCGGAATTTATTATTCCAAAGGTTTCCACTTGTTATAAAATCTCATATGTCATAAACTTCCATTCGCCTTTTATTTTTCCTTCATTTTAAAACATTTTTTAAATACCGGAACGCGCTCATTTTTCCTTACCTTCTAAGTTTTATAAAAACAATGTTTCTCAAAACAATGAAAATCAATATCCATAACTTTAAAAAAATGCTTTAAGCGCGCCAGAGATAAATTTCCTTCTCATAAAACTAAAAGTTTTACACAGCCGAAAGCAAAATATATTAGAATTTTATAACTATTTTTATTATTACATGGATGTACTTTCAGTGTTATCAAAAACTGATTTTTACAAAAAAAGAAAACTCTAATGAGAAAAAGAGAAACCACTATAAAATACAGTTTTTTTAAAAGAGAGTTCCTTTCTTGTAGTAATTACAATAATAAAAGAAGATATATGTATTATGTTGATCTTTCTTTCACTTAATCGTTGGAAGTTCATTAGAAATATTTTTATATATATCAGATTAAATTAATTAGTATTTTGCAACACTTTTCAAAGCATTTTTTTTTAAATTAAGGACCATGGAGATTTAACAATCTTAATATTTTGTACTAAATATAAAAGTGTACTGAATTAATCAATGAATAATTATTGCATTAATGTTTATAAAGGGAAAAAAATATGTACTACATAGGGTAACTAATAGAAAAGTTTTACTGAACTACAAATAAATAAATATAGTCACTCCGAAAATTTTCAGCTCCAAAATTAACGAGAAAAATAACTTTAAATTTGCTGCACACTAATGATACTATACACTTTTTGGCTAAAATTAATCAAGAAAAAAAACTGATTAGTACGAAAAATGGGAAGTAGAAAAGGAAAAAAAAGTTTTAAATGTTCATAATTAAATATTCTATTCAAACTATGGACTATCAGCCAATAAATCATTAATTTACTCCTGATATTTATAACTGTTACCCGTTTTCACTTTGATTCCTATATTTTATGAATATCCTCATTTGGGATTATTTACAAAGCATCTTTAATAATTAAATTAAGTCGATCGAGTCAGACTACGAAAAAGTCCTGAACTGGAATGATATCTAACATCAGAGCTCACGAGAGAAGTTAACTGTTTGACAAGCAGGAAAAGATTTCATGGAAATTAATGCTATGGCACAATCATTTGAAGGAAGGGTAACACACACACACAGAGGGCTTACCACCATGCTATAGGGTGAGTAAGTGAGTGAATGTAGGGTTTTATGGCGCAAGAGCCAATTTTGGCTAAGCTGCGCCAAACAACGTTTTAACTATTCAAAGTATAAAATTTGTTAAGAATGTTATAAAAAACATTTTGAGTAAAACAGTAAAATAACACAGTATAAAAAGTTTTAAATTCCATGCTATAGGACTTTCATGGATGATAACTAAAGTGGCTTAACTATAAAAAATGAAATACGAGAGTGGTCCTAGAAGTACCTGACCCAACAAAGAAAACACAAAAATTTTAGAAAAAAAATATATTTATTTTTCAACATAATCTCCTTTCCGCTCTATACACTTTTCCCAGAAATGTTCAAAAAAAGTTCAGTACTCTTTTTATAATAAGAAGTATCTTGCTCCTCAAAATAGGAATTAACTGCTGACATCACTTCTTTATCTGAGCCATTTTTTCAAGTTTGGAAATAGAAAATAATCCGAGGAAGCTAAATCTGGCCAATAGGGTGCATGAGGTTGCAATTCAAACTTAAATTCATTAATTTTAGCCATTGCAATTTGTGCACAGGTCTTGATAAAACAACATTTTTTTCTTAGCCAAATGCGGTAGTTTTTGCTTGATTTCTTCGCTGAAACTCGCCGTTGATAGTTTTTCCTTTTTCAAGATAGTCAATGAAAATTATTCCACGTGCATCCCAAAACACCGACACTATGATCTTGTCTGCACATGGAACGGTCTTTGCCTTCTTCGGAGCCAGTTCTCCCTTTTCAATCGATTGTTTTGATAGTTCTTTTGTCTTGGGTGTGAAGTGGTGGACCCATGTTTCATCCATGGTTATGGAACGGCGCAAGAATTTTGCCTTGTTACCGTGAAATTTTGATAAACATCAATTGAAACATCTTCACGACACTGTTTTTGTTCGAGTGTGAGCAAACGCGGCGCCCATTTTGTACACAGTTTTTTAATGTCCAAAATTTCAGATAATATGAGATGTACAACACTTTTTGAAATACCTACTATGTCTGCTAGCTCGCGCATTTTCAGTCAATGATCATGCAGTAACACTTTGTGGATTTTCTTCACCCTTTCTTGAGTCGTCACCTCATTTGGTCGACCACTGCAATGCTCATCTTGGCAGCTCGTGCGCGGCCTTGCTTTAACTCTGCTACCCAATATTTTACTGTTGTAAATGAATTAGATTCACCCAAAGTAGAATCTAGTTCAACTTTTATATTGGTTCGGCTGAGGCCTTTTAAATAAAAGTATTGTACCACATAACGATGACCAATTTTCTCCATTTTCACAAATTTACTGAAAACGTTCATTATATATTGATGGCTGCCAAATAAATACTAAACAATGTGACGTCTTCAAACTTGAAACATATGTTTTATAGATTACGTACTTTCTAATACAGTGATATTTTTCAAACAACCACCCCCATCGGTAGGTCAGGTCGGGTATTTATGGGACCACCTTCGTAATTTCCAAGATCATGATTCGAAGTTGGTAGACTGTGTTCTGTGCAATATTCAGTTATGATATCACAACGCTATCCTAGACATCTCAGAACATGCCTTAGCTTATCATCGAGACACATTTTGAAACTGTTGTGTTTCGACCCTCAGGGTTCCTCATCCACTATGCCCTAGGTGTCCTCTTGCCTTGCGTGTGGGAGGAGAAACCGCTCAACTCTCAACCAAAGGGAGTCTTAATTGTAACTATTTCCCCTTTTCTTTGTTATTATATATATTCGGGCTTTGCCTTGAAAATGGTAATGGGAAAATGTCCCTATTAAAAAGTATTGTTGGGGGGATTTGGGGGGGAGTGCTGTTTGGGGGTGTAATATGTATTGGACTTCTCTTGGACTTAATTACATCGATGAACCTGATTCCTCATATATATATGTCGGTGACGTTTTTTCAGAAACACAATTAATTGCTGTAAAAATTTTACTCCATTTAGTAAGGAGTAGTAGTTACTCCATTTAGTAAGGAGTAGTAGTTACTCCATTTAGAAATCGAAACTCTTCTGGCAGAGCTGAAAGTTATTTGTTAGTTTGCAGTACAAGGTATTTGGATCATTGAGTGCTGTGAGCTCAGCCCATGATTTCTGAATCGCCTACCAATATCCTCTCAACTATTACGTCATAACACTACCTTCTTGACGCTATGTTTTACCATGGCTCAACTGTTTAAGCAAATATCATGAAATGAGAATATATTGCTCATACCCAAATCAGTGTCTGATTGTGAGGAATTTTGGAATGCTATGGTCAATGTATTCTTACATTTTGTCTTCTATCTAAATCGACAGCTAAATTTTTTAATCATCGCAAAACATTATGTTTCTCACACTCTTACTAATAATATCGAATGCTAGCGTTGTTTTGACATAAATTTCAAGGGATCCTTGAATTCAATAATTTCTTTTAGCCACGTTACGTACCCTTTTTTCAAAAGATGACAAATGCTCACAATGAAATGAATTCATATTTCAGATGCTAGTATAGTCACAAGGAATAAACGGCATTAAATCTGAATGGCAATATGTGCTTTGGAATATATTTCTTTTATAGATATAATCAGAAATTTTCCCTATTTTGTACACCATCCAAATACCTAGTTGCAGTGTGTAGAGATTCTTCTCATTCAATGACTGGATGCCAAAGTTTAATTATTTGCATTAGTTGAACATTATTTTCATTTCAAATCTTAATTTTAAGCAAATAAATTCTAATTAAACCTTTATTTACGTGTTATGAGCATTTAAACAAGGTTTTTGGATTAAAAAAAGTACCACTTAAATATTTTTGGAAATCAATTTTGCCTAGAAGTTATATTAACCGAACTAGCTATACGGGAATTTTTTTTCAGAAACAAAGGTAAAATTAATTTCTATAAAAATTCAATAGAAAAAACTCGGTTATATTAATCTTGCCTTTAAAAATACATACTGATAACCAATAACTGATGACTACGAAAAAAAATTAAACGTGGAGGGACATACTGATAAGATGAAAACATTAAAGTAACAGACAGTATAATTTGAAATAACTCGCAATTCACCTTATATATAATTGATTATAATGTTTTCTAAAATATTTTCAATTCCTGAGAAATTCCCCAGTTTTCCCACCCTAGTTATTTGCTAGTTCCCACCCTAGAACTTGATCTGCTCTAAATTGTAATATTTTGCATTGAAAGTCAAGAGAAATACAAAGAATAACTTCCCTTTGAAATGGTATGGTGAAAAGTACATGCTGAGAGACTCATAGTCTACAGATGAAGTCTTCGCCCGTATCTGATTTAATATAACACAGTATTTGACATTAATTGTGATTTATTTTTGTTAGGTTGTCTTAACATTGTTCTTAAATCAAAAATAGTACATTTTATATTAGATAATTCTCCTACATGATACATTAACAAAAGATTATTATTGAATTAAAGTGTATTAGATTAAAGAATTCTTCCTATTCTCTCTACGCATTGATGAATTATATCTTACATAAATAAAGATTAGCAAATAGTTTTTTTAATAAATTGATTTTGTTTCTATTATAATAAAAAAAGAATAAACTATTTTTCTGGATAATTTATAGCAATTTTATAGGATAGAATTTAGGATAAATTCCTGGGATTATTAGAGTACAGTTACATTGGCTCAAATGCAGAATCGTCCACTGATTTGCCGATGTATCTTTCATCCATTATTTGGCGATGATTTGTCGTCATCTTGAATGTCGAGAGCTCTTGCGTTACGTCTTCTTGGTCGGTTTCAACTCCGGATGACAAACACGGAGAGCGCAACATATTGACGATTTCTTAAAATCGTGCCAAGCAGTGGGTGATCCTGCACTTTCCCCGTTATTTTTAAAAAATCGATAGTTAGTTTTGGAACTAATTTATTATCAGTAAACTACACACCAAACGTTTTTTTGGCGTTGAAAATAGCGCCAAATAAGATTTTAGCATCCAGCAGTTTTCGATCCAAGTTGGGGGCTCACAGAACTCAGTATGAAAATAATTTACAAAAATGTCTCATTCCTAACGAAAGAATCTAAATACACATATTTTAAAAGAAGCAAAAAGAATAAATTAAGTACCGTAAAACCCGGTGTAAAACGCGCACTTTTGATACAAAAAATAACATCAAAATTTACGGTTCCGTGTTATACGCCAGATATAAAAATGATAGCTTTCAAAATGAAAAGGAAAGAGAGAGAAGCATGTAAAATATTAGACTTCTACATGTATCACGATACTGTTTATTGAAAAGAAATGACATTTTTTATGAACTTACAGGATTGTACTTCTAGAAGTAGTATACTAGTTTCAAAAGCCTGGGATAATGCCTCGAATAAACTACTCCAAAACATAATAGCATAGCACACATGCATTTCAGGTATCTTCTTAAAAAGGCGGGTGCGTGTTATATGGTGAATGTACCTAAAACTTATAAAATGCAGCTTGAAAGTATACACCGGTGCGTGTTACGGTACTTCTTTTTCAATTCCTACTATTAGCTCACATTCTCTATTTATTTATTGAATTACACTCATGTCCATAAATTAAGGATAATAAAGTTCAGGCAAAGAAAGAGACAGAAGCAAAACAAATTTGACTTACTTGTAAAGTCTATTTATTAAACAAAAGGTAAAGAGCAAAAGACATGCTATATGTTTGACATAATTAATAAAAATTGCAATTTTTACTCCTTGGAACAAATTTCAAAATAGAACCTATTTACAAAAAACAGTATAACATGGTTAGTATGATGGTTAATTCAGAGTATATCTCCCGGACGATACAATACAGGCCTTACAACGCCTAGGCATGCTGAGTATTAAATCATCAATCTGATCTTAGAGAGTATTATACCACTCATCAAGCAATGTCCCCCGAAGTTCCGGTAGACAGGTGGGAGGGAGTTGACGGGCTGCAATTCGTCGGCCAAGCATATCCCACACATGCTCTATTGGATTCGGTGAGTATGCTGGACAATCCATACGGGTGATATCCTCCGATTGAAGGCATTCGTCTACAATGTTTTCACGGTAAAGACGGACGTTGCCATCCATAAACAGAAATTCAACACCCATGGCGCCCCGAAACAAACGTGCATGTTGTTCCCCAATGACATCCCGATAGATGTGGCTTGTCATCGTTACACTCTGAACATGCAGGTCAGTTCTGGAACCAAGAATAATTCCTCCCCAAACGAGCCATCCTGCACCATCGTCACGGTGTCGTTCAATTGTGTTCTCTTGGTGGTAACGGGTACCTGGCGCTCTCCATATTAATATCCGGCGAGAATCAGACTTAAACTAAACCTGGACTCGCCGGAAAACATCACACAAGACCACTGTTGTGGTGTCCACAATGCATGCTCTCTACTCCAGACTAATCGCAGGCGACAGTGAGTTGCGGTAAAAGGAACACATCAGACAGGCATACGAGCATATAGACCAATGTGCCCTAAGCGTCTGTACACGGTCTGCCTTGAAACTGTCGTACCGGTATCTGAGTAACGGCCAAATACCGGTCCTCATTCGGCATTGTAACTCGGCGGCGACCTGTGCTGTAATATCGACTCACATTACCATCATCTTGGAATCGTTGCCAAAGCCTGGAGATGACACTCTGGGCGATTCCAAGTTCCTCGGATACTTCCAGCTGGGTACGTCCACATTCTAGTCGTACAATAATTCTGCCACGTAAAAAATCATCCAAATGCTTCTTTTGTGCCATAACTATGCAGTTATGGCACTGAAAGGCTTTTAAAGCGCTTGTGAACAATTTTACTTCTTTGCCACCATTCCTTACACTCTCTTACACTCTCGTCATTGTGACGTACTATCCGCGCCATCTGGTGGTTTCCTGTAATTTGCATATTCTTCTTCAAGATGTGTGTGATAATTCTACAGGTGAAATTTTTATTTTAGAATTCAGTTTCTGTGTGATTCTGAATTAGCCTTAATTTATGAACATGAGTGTATTTATCTTGGTGGAATTTTCAATCGTTAATAAAATACATTTTAAAGCTCTGAATTGAGCTGAAATGTTATATACATGATTTTATTTTAGATAACAATACAATAATTTAATTAGAATTAATAAAAGTTAATTGATTAAAACTAATTATTTAAAGATTTACAAATACAGTCACGTCGTCTTCATTTTTGGAGACTTGTGTCAAAATTTGAAAAGGTTTTTACTCACGTTTTAAAGCATTCAGTTGAACTGAAATTTTATATACATGATTGCTTTGGATGACAATACGATACTTTAATGATAATTAATACAGATTAATTACCACTTAATGTTACGATTCTGTCATATGTATATACATAGTTATGTTAATTGTAACTATCAATAAAAAGAAGATAGAATAAAAAATTTTCTTTGTTAGTCTAAGTAGGAATTGACTTAGAAAAATCTTTTTATATTACTTGTTTTGTGGAAAACAAATTAGAAAAATACAAGTACCAGGTTTTTAAAATATAGAACGTGAAGAATTAAGAAAAGTTTTGGGGGAAAAAGCAGAAAAAATTTCAATAACGGATTGTTGAAAAAATAAAATAACGGTTAAGAGAAAGTTCCAAGTTCCTATGAATTTCATCGAACGAGTAACGTTCAAAAATAAATAAATTAAAAGCAAAATTATATAAAATAAATTAGAAATCTGAAATTTGCTGTCAGAGAAAAAAGGAGTTGGGCTTTATAGATTTATACTACTGCGGTGGCATAAATTTTCCCTGTAAGATACGTAATAAAAAATACTGACAACAAATTTTTTATCCTACTTGTAAGCAACTAACATTTCACTTGTTTGTTTAATAGTTTATACGCCAAATAGTTTATCTGGTCACTGATCTGTCTAATAGTTTAAAAATGGAAATAATTATCTATAATGTTTCTTAATCCCTCACAATGACACTTGGGCATCTATTGGAACATAGTTTTACTAACTCAGAAACCTCCGCGGGCAACCGTCCAACCATTCCCCAAAGTTTCATCGCAATCGGGTGAACGGTTTATGAAGGCATACGACAGATACAGGAAAAAAAAATTCATCTTTATTTATATAGATTTACTGGAAGATAAAGGGAGTTGTACATTGCCTTATAGTCCAGGGCCCCCAGACGTTACTCTTATATTCTCCCAAATAAAATATATAGAATAAAGTCGTGTTAGCATAAACTTTGACTGCGTGAATACCTGATAGCTTTACCCAATGGCTAATTTACAGGTTACAGGTGCTACAGGTAGGTAAAAATAGTACTAACATTTCTCCAAGTCTGAGGGTTGATTGTTACGTATGTTTTAAAACATATTGTTAAAAATTAATAATCAATACTGCCAGACACGTTCCATCATCGCCAACTTTTAACATACTCTTAACCACTTAACTGTGACTGACGAGTATACTCGTCATGAAGAAGTTACAGGATTTTGTGTATTGACGAGTATAGTCGCCATGCGTAAAACGTAGTGACCATTGGCTAATTAAATTATAATTTCTGAAAAAAACAAAACATATTCTCAAATTTCAAGATGCGTAGAATATTTTGAGGCCAGGCCGGAGTAAAACAAATATAAAGAGTGTTTTTTTTCCAGGTATAAAAGTTTAAGTTGACATTACTTTCCAAGATGGCGACCGATTTAACAGCTGTCAAGTGATTTATTCTCAGTTTGGTTTGGCAATTCATCAAAACGATCATCAAGCAAGGTGTAGATTTGTCGAATGGGCCCAAAACGAGATTGCCGTTGTTCCCGATTTTCATAAGTGAATTTTGTTTAGCGATGAAGCGCACTTCTGGTTGAATGGCTACGTCAAAAAACAAAACTGCCGCATTTGGAGTGAAGCTAATCCACAAGTGTATGTCGAAACACCGTTACATCCAGAAAAACTGACTGTTTGGTGCGCTTTATGTGCTGGTGGAATCCTTCTTCAAAAACGATGAAGGCCACAACGTTACAGTCTATGGTAATCGGTATAGAGCCATGATTACTAACTTTTTCATTCCTGAATTGAACAATCATGATGTCCAGGAGCTGTGGTTCCAACAAGACGGCGCAACATGTCACACAGCTCGTGCCACAATCGATTTATTGAAAGACACGTTTGGTGACCGCCTAATTTCACGTTTTGGACCTGTGAATTGGCCTCCAAGATCTTGTGATTTAACACCGCTAGACTATTTTTTGTGGGGCTATGTAAAGTCATTGGTCTATGCGGATAAGCCACAAACGCTTGACCATTTGGAAGACAACATTCGCCGTGTTATTGCCGATATACGGCCATAAATGTTGGAAAAAGTCATCGAAAATTGGACGTCCAGATTGGACTACATCCGAGCCAGCCGTGGCAGTCCTATGCCAGAAATCATATTTAAAATGTAATGCCACAAGATTATCTTTCGGATAAAAAAAATCATGTCAATCGAATAATACATCGTTGTTTTATTGCAATTTAAAGTTCTATACTAAAAAAATACCCTTTATAAAAAGTATGAAAAATTGACAAACTCATGCGTCTCCATATGCAACGGTTGAAACAGCGTATAAGTACACAAAATGAATTTATTGAAGTGAAACTTCTTTGCGTTCGAGAGTTAATGAGAAAATTTCCCAGTTTTGCGTAATAGTGAAAAAACGAACGGAAGTAGTCTCACCGCCATCCCCCCCCCTCCGCCGAATCCTCACCACGTTGTCAGGATAGCAAGTTGGGAGGAATAGGGGAGCGGGGACACCACTTGACTTGCGTTATATCCGTGAAAAAGTTGGATGATTGCTCACTTCTCCGATTGGTCAACTTGCCCACCTTCCTATTGGGGGGGGGTCCTATTCCCCCAGACCCGTGAACATCTATCAACGGCTGTATGAGATGCAGTGACATTACGGTGTAGACAAAATAGCTCTCTCATCAAAAGCGTACTTTTTAAAATATTTTCTTTGATTTTTTTTCTACATGGCGATATTTTCGGCGGCTAATTTGCTTTTTTGACTTTTATTTGCGTTGAATTATTATATTAATTCAAGTAAGAATGTCTATATCAAATGCACAATGAGGAAAAGAGTTTCGTGAAAGAAAGAAAAACTAGCAGCAAGTCCAGTCGAACAAATGACGAAAAAAAAACCAGAAAAATATTACAAATTCATTAAGTGCTACTGCCAAATCTCCATCAGAGTACATGAGAGAACATCGAGGACGTAAAAAAAAACACTGCAAAATACTCTCTTAACTTTCAGTTTAAGGGATGGGAATGTTATTGAGACTCTTCTAATGACTCTTATAATAGCAGATTAATACGGACTTAGTTAACCACTCTGTGCCCTTAACTACAGAGCCCTCAACAAGTCTAGTGCGTGGTAGAACTGATGCATATAAATCAATAGTAAATTCTATCTTACGTTGCAAAGACTTTGATTCCCATAAAAATGCTCACAAAGATTTTCAAAAGCGATTCGCTAATTATAGTTCAATTAATACGAGCGTTCAATTTATGATAGATTATGGTTTAGAGATGATTTGAGAACGTCTGTTGCTGAGCACAAAAATATTTTATAAAATATTTTTCCGGAAATTTATTTAGAGGACACATTAAAGCGTTCTACAATTGCCAACAAACTTTAAATAGGAAAGGTATACCAAATTTATCGAAATATAATGGTTTTGTATACCCAGAAGTTCCAGGACATCTTTCTGCTTTGGATTTGGTATGAGAAAGACTCATTTCACCACGAATACCTTTCTTGCAAATTAGGCGATTGCGACATGTACTCGGTCAATTTGAAATGTTAGGGTAAATGATCAATGTTCCAACGTCGCCAAAGAAGTTTCACTTCTATCGCGTGGTGTTCCACGCACCATTTTTTTTATATGCGATGATAATGTTTTTAGATTTAAGCCTAAAAGCGGCAAATGTCAGAAAGTTGATAGATTATAAGGTTCCTTCAGATATGGTCAGGCATGGGACAGTGGCAACGAACCAGGCACTGAACTCATTCATAGCTTCTGGTCCAAAGTTAATGGCTATCGAGTGGTGTAAATTCTAATTGTTTGATGTAAGAACTATGTACCGACATTAGTGTAACGGTCCAATGGCTGCCTAAGGAACAGTTATTTTATTGAGGTGAGAAAAGCAAGGATGCTTTCTGGTAAGAGGACCACCTACTCCGGATCTTCCTTAGTATCAAGATAGGTAATATATAGTTATATTATCCAAATAATAAGTATTAGAAATAAAAATGTCAATTTTATAAAATGAAACCATCTTTTTGATCTAATATTTTTACAGCACTCTGTGATTGACGAGTATACTCGTCATTGTTCAATTTCCGTGACACCCATAGTTGCGCACTCTCAAACGGGAGCGCCATAGTTAACTGTTAAAAACTTCCAAAAAATAATAATGCAACTTTACTTATAGTCTGAAGCTTGATTTTTATGTATGATACTCGGCGCATTATTTCAATATGTGTTGTAAGCAGCCAAACCAATCGGATGGGCCAAACATCCCCCCAGACGCAGCTAAAGGGTCGCTATGCGTATGAGCGCAGGTGAGATATTTACATTGTTTTATAACAAAGCTTTATAATAAGGAGATTGAGGCTAAATTGTTTAATTAAAGGGAAATTATATTGGATAAACGTTATGCTTACACACACATACACATTATCAGAAATATGCATTCAAATATGGTTAAAACGGCGCTCTTTTTCGATTTCTACTATTTTCAATCGAAATATAATTATTAAGAAAGGATTGACTCATTTCATGGTATTCGATTATAATAGCGTTTAAATATAATTCCTTTTATTAAAGCACAATAATCTCTCAAGTAACATAATGCTCAGGAAATTTTCAGAATTTATGTTTTTTATGTAGAATGTTTATATAAGAAATTAAATATTAGGTAAGAAATCTAGACATTTCTTGGAAGTAAGTAAAAAACTGAAGATCGCGCGTAGAGGTAAATAATACAAAGTTGAAAATAAAACGTTATCAATTGCCGTAAATTGTCGTATTTAAGCTCCATTACTGTGAAACTACTAGGATTCCGACTGAATCTTTAAATGCGGTGTAGAAATCTCAGTCACGTAAGGCAATTTGACTTGGAGCCAGTTTAACAGATCAATTGCAGAATGGTAGATGCAATCACGAAATGTCAGAAATGCTTTCAGAATTTCGTCTCTCCTTTTTCATCTAATTTTCAGTGTACTAGAAAATAATTAAAGCTGAATATCATAAAGCTAATTATTTTATTACCTACCGTAAATTTATTATTTTTTTATTTGAAGTGTATGAAACATACATAGTTTAGGTAAAATTTGCTACGGTGATGCTGAAACGAGTTGCAAAAAAAACCTTAAAAATGTAGGTTTACTTGAAATGATGTGAGTCAGTTAGGCGGAATAAGTGGTAAATATGAAACAAATATTAATTCAGAACATCTTTCAAACCAACATTTTATTACAGCACATTAACTAACTCAACTTCTATTCTATTTCCAGAAAAACATTTTACATTAGCCAAGAAATAAATTACAAATTAAATCACCTGCTAAAAAAAATTTGCAAATAAGAATTATATTACTATCTAATTATTAATGCATATATAAATTATTATTTATTAAAAAATAATTAATGAATGAATAATCAATTAATTAATAAATAATAAACAAATACTAATTAAGTTCATTTTAATTATTATATGCAAAAAAAATGTTTTCCCTTTGAAACCAAATCAGTTGACAAGAAAAAAAGGCAAGAGTAAAATTTCCTCTACAAAAACCTCGTCTTATACAAAATACGAGTATATATAGAACATGTTGATACTATTAGTTCAATTAAAAATTAAAATAAACTAAATAATTTCTATTTACTCCTAAATTACTCAAATGAAAATGAGTTAATATTACTTATGTGTACTTCTTGAATGTTTCGAATAGGGATAACTTAAGTTACAATTAAATATAGAATCTCGTTTTATGTCTGAAAATTACTTCGCCTTAAAAATACTGATTATTAATAATTTCACGTATTTTCCTATCATTTTCAAAAGTTGTTAAACTAAAAAGTGCATGTATTGCCAGTGATTATGAAAATTATACCTATAAGCCCAAAACATTAGACATTATTCTTTTATTCTGAGCATCTTATTTAATGAAAATAAAAATTCTTGGAATCTGGAGTTCATGTTGGGTAAAATAATTAAATTTTCGTCAGATTAAAAGATAGAATTTCACTGATAAATTGCTTTTCAAAATAAAACTTACAAGTAATATATCCAATTAAATGAATTTAAAACCAGTAAATAATGTAGATTTTCAGGAAACTATAAAGAGATTTAAAAAATGAATACATCTGTTGGCAGGTATATCCTATCATGGGAAAATCGTTATTTGTGTATATTTCGATAAATAATGATAAATTTTATCCTATATACTTTTATCCGTGTTCTTATTGCCTGTTTTAAGATACTCAACGAAGTAAAAGTTATTAATCATTTTGAATTTTAATGAAAAATTATTCCTTGGTATTGCTTGACGAAAATTTAAGAAATGAAAAGGAAGTTGAATCTGTATTAAAAAATGAAGCTACCTATATTTATGTTAGTTATCTATTCAATATAAATTCGTATTTAATGCATTATATTTTCATAAAAGCTACCAGGTTTTTATTTTCTACATATTATCTATGTTTAAGAACAAACAAATAATAATTTAATATGTTTAAAAATCTTCAAAGTTATTGAACAAATTAATGTAAAACATTTACACACAGAAAACATGTTTTTACTTATATTCCCTAAAAGCTACCAGATTTTTATTTTCTACACATTATCTATTTTTAAAAACAAACAAATAATAATTTAATATGTTTAAAAATCTTCAAAGTTATTGAACAAATTAATGTAAACATTTACACATAGAAAACATGTTTTTACCTATATTCCCTTTCAAAATAATAGCTTTTGAAACTATATTTAGAAACTACTTAAGGGATTAAAAATATTTAAATAGGGAAAGATTTAAAAAGATATATATTTTATAAAAGAGAATAAAAAATATATTGAAAAACATCTAAAACCACAGTTAGTTCAATAAGTACACAAATTTAATTACTAGGAAAATACTAATAATAGGAATTTAATTATTCAGCATGTCATGAATTTAAGAAATAATGTGTTTGGTTGTTTTCTTTTTACGAGTATTTTTTTATTAAATACTTTTTTAAAAGTACTTGTTCCAGAAGCAAATCTTATACAAAATATAATTTTAAGAAAATAGATCCAATAGCAAAAAAATTATAAATGGTTAAAATTACTCAAGAAAACCTGGAATCATTAAAATGTAACTGAGTAACCATTTTGGATTGTACTTAAGAATAATTTAGAATGTAGTTTGTTTTATGTACTTAAATTTGCACATTAAATATGGACTTGTTCTTTCACAAACTTAAAACTATAACTTAAACTTAAAATAACTGTTGAAATCTTTTAAATGCTTAGTATACAATGTACATGGCTTTTGAATAGTACCAATCAGCAAAAAAGATTCATTTCTGATGTATATGAACCAGAATAGCTTCGTTAGTTGGGCCAGACTCTATAATTTCTGTCCCCTATTATTCCAGTCCAATGGAAAATGAAGAGAGGTGAAATTAGAGTGGGTTCACAAAATGGTTGTGACCTATTCAGGAGCAGGTGCCATTTCTCCTTTCTACCAATGGCTGAACTAACAATGGCTAACTTCGCTTATTGTTAACATTCCGGTTTATTTTCTCAAAAACAAAACTTTCTTCCTCTTCTCCATATTTTCTTTGTTTGTTTTTAAACTTAAGCAGATATACTTTCTAACTATTAAATTCCATAACTCCTGTTTGACTGCAATGATTTGAACCAATGTGCTTAAGTACTCTGCTCAAAAAACTTCGGGGAGCGCATGGATTTAATGAAATCACGCAAATAATATTTTTCTTTCTGTTAACTAACGTAAAACAAAACATCCAAAGTGTAGCAGTATAAACAGAAGAAAACTTCATACGCAAATCAACGTTCATAACGTCAAGAACCGGAAACAGGATGAAGAATAGTAATTTCGTAGAAGCTGTTGTGTTTCTCATTCTCAGAGGAGAAATTCAACCTTTCAGCTGTTGTTTTCATAGAAGATGACTGGAAAACTTCACGACAACTCGATCTACTAGAATCTATAGCTTGGAGTATTATCGAGATACTGGAATCCGGGAAAACACAAAGAACTGTAGTGAACGCTGTTGAAGCGCCAAGAAGTGTCATTTCAAAACTGTTGAATCGATTCCAAGAAGCAAAGCATGTTCGACGTTGGCCAGAACAAGGTCATCCGTGCGCTACCGCAACAAATAATGACCGATATATCCTGCAAACAGGTCGTCGAGACAGAACAACCAATGCGAAGCAAGTTCAAATACAGTTTCTTTTGACAAGAGGATGAAGAGTCTCAAGCCAAACAATCCAAAATAGCATCAAGTGAGTAGTTTATCCCTTTAGCGGGCAGTGGCTTATACGTCTAGCCACATATTAAAAAAGTTTTCTCCTAGCGGTTGATGGATATTTAGTTCATCCACATGAGTAAATTGAAGCTAAAACGCATAAAAATCAATACAGATGGCAGGACGATACCTTTTTTTGCATTCCATGTTCTTTGATAAGGAGTTAAAAACTCTTGGTGGGAATCTACAAATTGTATTTTGATTACTTTAAATAAAATTTCTGATCTTTGAAAAAAATTTCGACATGTCTTAAGTATACTTTTCTCTCACCTGAATGAATTAAGCAAATTTGCAATTAAAAGAAATGTTTTATATAGGTTTTTGGAAAGCTTTTATATGGGAATAGAGGCTCTATCCATTGCCCACATAGAACAGAAAAATGACCAGAATTGTAACGGTTTCTTACGTCATTTCTGGGTAAACCAAAGTAATTGACAAGATCTCGGGGTAATTAAAATATTTTAATGACATAAAATAACACAGTTACAATGGACAGACACTTAGACACAATACAGGGTAAACATTTAGAGGAAATAAGTGAAAATTAGGGAAGTTACATAGTCCAGGATTGGAAAGCGAGACGAGTAATGTTAAATCATTCAATTCCAAACTCTCTCTGACGGTAATACAGTGCTTCGTTGGGTAACACTTCCGTTATATATACAAGTACCGCCGCCATCTACATTTCGGTCTTAGAGATAATACGTGTGTTACAAACTCCCCCTCTGATTTCGTTGACGTCTCGGCTCGGAACCAGGAGGTAATTTCTTTTTTTGGGCGTCCTCTTTTCCTTAGAGGAGCAACAAATAAGGGGGTTTCTTTCTGTTTCAGGTTCCTGATAGTCCCTTAAGTCAGAAACATGGTACGTTCCAAGGGCTTGGTCTGGGTTGGCCGGGTCGGCAATCTCATAAGTTACTGGTGATCTCAAGGTGAATATGAAGTAAGGACCTTCTCTCTTGGGCATGAATTTCCTGCTTCTGTTGTTACGACTTACGGGATGAATGGTCACCCAAACTTTGTCACCAGGATTGTAATATTTTCGTCTTCGTCGATCGAAGTTTTCCTTCTGACAATCCTGTTTCTTTACGGGATTTATTCTGTAGGGAGACATTACTTTTGGAGGGTGATCACTCGTGTCAATACGGTGTTCAGTAAAAGGCGTTGGCTCTCCTCCTGGTTGGGAATATGCATCATTTCTGTCCAGGAGTATGTTGAGTTTTCTTGCCTGTTCTGGAGATAAATTTTTACCCTCATCATCTCGAAGTTCAAATGCTCTGAGTGTTATATCTCCTAATGTCTTCTTGAAGAATTTGTACTGTTTCTGAGGATTTCCGGGAAAATATCATTTTCCACCCTGGACGTCAAGGACGATTCCAGCTGCATTGAGGAAATCCAGTCCTAACAAAGTCTTATTTCCTTTGGCTTCAGGCAATACTAGAAATTCTATTCGAATAACTTTGCCTTCAATGTACAGGTCGACGACAGTACTCAGAGCTATGATGGTCTGTCGAATTCTATCAGCCATCATAAATGAAATCCTCTTGTTCGTAAAGGAATTTAAACAGCTTTTCACATGCAATGGTATGGGAAGTACCTGTATCAGCACATACAACAATCTTTTCTCCAAAAATTTTGAGAAAAATTTCACTAGAGAGATACAAGTCGAATTCAAGTTGAATAACGTCATACAGTTCACTGCTGTTTCCATTTCATTAGCTCTCGTGCACTTTGACTTGACGACACCAGGAGTCCCACATCCGCAACACTGTATGGGGTTTCTTCCTTTAGTTTTGTAACTTGGGAATCCAGGTACAGTTCTAGAGGGTCCAGGTGAGTGGTTATCACGGGATCCTCCAACAGGTTGACTTTTCTCTATTGGAAAAGGTTTCTTAAATTATTCTTCTTCTTCAAAGTATGATTTGGATTACTTTTCATTCCAGGGCTTAGACTGTCATATGCGTCCAACTTCTCAGCCAATTCCAAAGGATCGTTCAAATCCGCCCAAATATCCAGAAAATATTCTTTGATATTGGCTGGAGTTTTTCTTTTTATCTGATCAGCAATTATTAGACTTTTAAGTTGATCAAATGTGGTTGTCTTAAACTCTTTGATCCAATCTTCTAAATAAGAACTTAATTCGAAATAAAAGTCTCGACATGTTGAATTTGGGTTTTTCTTTTGTTGGGAAAAGTACTGCCTAAAGCTATCCCCTGTAACTCGAAATCTTTTGAGAATGATTTCTTTTACCTTTTCATATTTTGTGCATCATCTTCATCCTGTCTTGAGATGAGCTGAGCTATATCAGGTGGCAGTGAGCCAATCAGGTATGCTGTCCTAGTTCTTTCAGGGATGTTCAAGAACTTCGCTTGACGTTCGAAAATTGTCAAGTATAGGCCCATTTCATCTTCCTTCGAGTTGAATCTCGGAATAATTCTATTTAACTCAAGCTTCGGATTTTCTAACTGTTGACTTGTAACAGGTGCTTATGACAGCTTCTGCATTTCAAGTTGAATTTTCATTTTTTCAATTTCGAATTCTCTTTCTCGTTGCTGAGCCACAACCACAGCTTTCTGTTTCTCCTCCAGTTCCGCAGCTTTTCGTTTTTCTGTTGCTGTACGTTCTTCCACAATGACGCTGAGCACATCTTTGACGAATTCCTCATCATACATGTCACTGTTAGTTATGAGATCTTTTAGTTCAATAATTTTGAGATTGTCCGACGGAGCCAGATCCAGTTCTGTGACCAACATCCTTAAATCATCTTTTCTGGACCTTCCCAAAAAAGCCATTTTCGTCGTTTTTTGTCTATTTCAAAGTTAATTTAGCAACGTTCAATTAAAGTTAATGAATTAATGTTCACTCAAAACAGTTAATTCTGTGATCTGAAAATATTATAGTCAAACAATACTTATGCACTTAAAGTTTCCGATACATACAAAAAATGCTCTATACCATAATACATTTTTGCTGAATGACAACTAAAATTCTCTAATTTCAAAATAAGCTAATTAATTTTCAAATGAATACTAATGAGATTAAAAATGAAACAAATTCTTCAATATCAACTATCTCTTAATTTCATACATCAAAATCAAAATAATAATAATTAAATAATATTCATTATTAATCAAAAGAGTATCAGCAATTAAAATGAAATAGTTTAAATTAAATCAAAGAAAAATTTCGTTTCCGTTAAATTAAATCAATTAAAATGTTTTTAATCAAAAGCAATTCGTATACGTTTAAATAGAAATACCATTCATAAAGTATTTTATTTACTCTGAAGTTACCAATATTACAAACTTGTTTACACATAGTAGTACTTGAAATTATTTTTCCAAAAAATTTTTAATAAAAGCAGAAATGTTTATACTTTATCAAAACATACAAGTTTTCAAATATTATAGTAATACTTTGCAATCAATCATATACTTCACAAAAGAATTATTTTTATGTTAGACATAAAAAGAAAAAAAAGTATTATGATAAAAATTGCATTCAACTTAAAACTTAATTAAAAGTTTAGTAATCAAACAAGAATCAAAGTGAAGTTATTTGAATAAATACCAATCGCAATAATTTCTTGAAAAAGTATTATTCAAAAGTATATATATGTTAATGGCATTAAATTCCTAATCAGTAAGAAAATATACATTCATAAATAGCCTTCAATTAGCTTTAATCAGAACAAACAATAAAATGCAAGTTTCATTTTCAAAAAAATAATTAAAGATAAAGAATACTAACAAACTGAATATCAGTTAAAATTAAACTAAGTTGCTATACTGTAACACACAATACGAGTAATAATAATTAAAGTTCTTATACAGAATAACAGAGCAAGAGTATTTAGAATTAACACCACTTATCTGTCCACAGGTTTTCTGGATGAAAACATTATTTATTCGCAGGGTTGCGAATTCTCTATTTGTTGTCGGGTGACAACACTTCAACACCTAAGTGGAAAAAGCGAGAGAGAGGTGGGAACTGGGGTCGGGTGGGGTCGACGTTTTGGGCCCCAGAATTGTAACGGTCTCTTACGTCATAACTGGGTAAAACAAAGTAATTGACAAGATCTCGGGGTAATTAAAATATTTTAATGTCATAAAATAACACAGTTACAATGGACAGACACTTAGACACAATACAAGGTAAACATTTTAAGGAAATAAGTGAAAATTAGGGAATTTACATAGTCCAGGAATGGACAGCGAGACGGGTAATGTTAACTCATTCAATTCTAAACTCTCTCTGACGGTAATACAGTGCTTCGCTCGATAACACTTTCGTTACAAGTACCACCAACTACATTTCGGTCTTAGAATTAAACCATGTGTTACACCTAGAAATTTTCGCTTTCCTCCACACTTAGAAATTACGTAAGAATGTTGGGGATCGGAAATATAAACAAACTCTTTGTTTGCAATATGTGGTACAAGATTCTCGGGTTCGAATATCTTTCATTACAGCTTTTCTGATCGGAGAAAACGTTTGCATATTATAAAGTTCCACAGTAAATAGCTCATAAAATTTGTTAAATAACTAATTTAAATTCTCAGAAATATTACTTTATTTCTAACCTTTTATACTAAAATTAAATAAATTATAAAATGTGGATATATACCAATTTCAATGTATATTCTTATTCTATATATATTCTTGGTAAGTATTCTACGTTCTACAATTATTCTATTATCATTTACTTACACTTATACTTTGTATTTAATTGTTATTGAAATCGTTGTTACACATAAATGTCAATTGTTCATAAAAAGTTTATTGTAATATGATTCATTATTTATGTCCTGAAAAGTAAGTTAAATGTCCTAAGTGCGCAGTGACTATAACGTCTAGCTACCACAAAGAAAAAAAACCCTTAATCAGATTTTTTTGTGACTAAATAATGTTCATAGAGCAGTGTTTCTCAAACTGTGGGGCGCGCCCTATAAGGGGGCGTAATAACTTTACAAGGGGGGCGCGAGCATATTTAAAAGTTGAAAGTAAAATGTAATTTGAAAAATAATTTACTGAAAGTAAACAAACGAAATATTTTCTGCTATAATAAAAAAAATAAAATCACATTTACACTGATACAATACACTTAAAATGTATCAGTTCTTTGTACAATGTATTTTATCAGTAATTTAATTATACTAATAAGTTAAGAACAAGTTGGATAATTACCAGTGACCTCATGGGCTTGTATTAACACTTATCTTGATAACTGGTACGTTCCATAATTAATCCCTTAACTGCCGATTAAAAGTTACACGATTCGCTCGCTTTTCCCTGCAGACGAGTGTATTTCGATGTTGTTGTTGTGTTTTTTTTGTGGGAAAGGGAAGAAAAGGAATAAGTAAACAAATCCTCTGAAATAAGTAAACCCTTTGCAAACACTCTCAAGGTCCTTTTATTGCATTCCAAAGCCTTCGGAATAATTTCATGGTGCACAAAAAATATCGTAATTTGGATAGACGTATATATACGTCCAGAAAGTTAATGTTTTGACTGAGCGAGACGTTTATATGCCTCGGTGGCACTTAAAAGGTTAAAGTTGTATAGTAGCTTTAGCGTCAAAGTATAGTATTATTGAATTCAATACATTGTTATTATATGGAGGGGGGCGCGATGAAAATTCTGATTGAATATTGGGTCGCGAATTAGGAAAATTTGAGAAGCACTGTCATAGAGGATGAGAGCATTACATTTATCAAGTATTTTATCTCAGAAAAGTGTATATTAGCTTTGTGTCCGTTAAAGGGTTGAATTCACCTAGGCCAATGGTATGTACTCCATTAACCGCAAGACACCGTGAGACCCGAAGAAATTGGGCTGCTGAACATCGAGATTGGATGCAAAGTAATTGGAGTCAAGTGCTGTTTACAGACAATCCCGATTCAATTTAGACTATAAAACCAGACGTGTTTTAGTATGGCGAGAAAGGGGCACTCGAAATAATCCTATATTCTCTCAAAACAGATCACATTACAGACGAGGTGGCTTGACGGTATGAGCTGTAATCAGCATAGGCGGACGCACTGACCCGCATATCATTCGAAATGGTAATCTGACGGCTCAAAGGTATGCAGGTGGGCTGCGGTAGCCCAGTGGTCAGGGTATCGGATCATGGCAGGCTGTCGTGAGTTCGAGCCCAGTACCACTAAAGACCCGCCGTTTAGGGCAGCGATGTACGTTAAATCTATCAAGAGCTAAAACGTCCTCCTGTGGTGTGGTGTGGTAATTCGGAGAGGAGTGCCATCTCAGGTGTCGTCCACGTCACTTGACCATGGTTCAAAATTTCATGGTCCGTCGCCAAAAGCCATCGTGTAGCTGAACATTGCGACGTTAATATTCACTCACTCAAAGGTATGCAGGCGAGATCCTGAGAGAGACCGCATGTCATACCTTACACTGCAGCCATTGGTGATTCCTTACTTTTCATGCATGCTAATGCTACACCTTATACAGCTCATCTTGTACAAAACTTTCTAGAAACTTAAACAATATAGCGTAGGGAGTTGTCAGCATGTTTTCCTGATCTTAATCCGATCCAGAACGTTTGGACGACATGTTACTACAAGACCAAGTCATTCTGTTAACATCCAAGACTTGCAGATTACACTTCGTCAAGAGTGTAACAGTATTCCCCAAAGTCACATTCATAACCCATTGCATTAATGCTAAACAGGTGTATGGCAGTCTTATCAGTTCGAGGAGACAACATATCATATTAAACATCCTGTTTCGTTTTCAAACAATCAGTTTTTTTGTCGTTTACATATAACCAAATTGCTGCCTTTAAGCATCATTTCATATTCTTTAAACTATTCTAAAGAATTAAGGTTTCCGTTCAGTTGTTTTTGCTTCTCTTTTTCTGTATTGCGTTTTGTTACACCGGTATTCTCCATGTTATGCCCCTGCATGGCTATCATGCAACGGTTTCTTCCATTTTTTGCTTGTTTCCCTATTTTTTTAGCAGCGTAAATGAGGCTATTTGCAACGACCTAATAACTCTGATAAACATTAACAAATGATAGCGATAAGATTTTGAGCAGATATCTTTTTCTCATAACTTTTACCAAAAACTTTACGATGCCGTTTTATTTAACAGACAGCAAAGCCACCTATTCAATATATTGAATATTTGTAGGAATCGAGATTCGAACTCGGGATTTAATCCCAGGACTACTATGGCCCATCTTTCAAGAGTAAATACTTAAAAGTCTTTTTAATTTTGTTTTCCAAATTATTGAAAAACTATTCAAATTCACCCTCTATCTATATATATTAAATTCTATCACATTAATAATATTATTTAGAAGTTCTTGTGTTACAGAGAGAACTGAACAACGACGATAATTTTAAGAGGCACAAAATGCTCCCTTGCAATATTTTAATATTTTTCGTTGCCACCAGAATTTCAAGTCTTTATTTATTACTTAAAATTCTGTGTTACAGAAAGGACAACTCCAGAGGAAATTGGATGTCAAAAATAAATTCCGTTTATTTATTTATTTTTTTTTTACTGCCTAATCACAAAATGTGAAAAAATAAGTTTTTTCTATTTTCTTTACCCATTTAATATATCTTCAAAACACAAAAATATCTATAGTTTTAATAATTCCACCGTAGAATGGCTTCCAAAAAAATCTGTTTAAAAATGTTAGCATGTGAAATAACCATTATATGACGAATCAGAGCACTTGACGATGTAATTAATCATTATTTTTTATCTTATAAATTACTCTTCATAGATTTATTTTTTTAAAAGAAAAACCTTTTTTCCTTCTATATATATCACATTTCATTGATAAACCTGTATCTAAAGTAAAAGCACTTTTCCTACGACATTAATCCTCCATCACTGTAAACGGTTTGACATTGTTTTAAAGTTCCACGAGCGATAAACTAGATCTTAACATTTTTCAATACCGTGATGTGCTCAGTAGGTATTATCATGATAAATAATGTCCCTTTCCGTGGTTTTTGGACGATTATCCATTAGTTATGTCGATCGGCATGATTAACGGTCCAAATATGTCTCAACAAATTAGAATTGAAGACAAAGGCGGTAACAACTTAAAAGTTTGCTATCATATCTTTTCGTAGGGGGAGAAAGAGAGGAAGATGAAATTCAATTTTTGGTGCAGGATAGCTGGAAAAATCATCCATTAACATTAATGATTTTTTCGACGTTGCCTCTCATGGTTTATAAGAATAAATCTTCCATGAATGCTACGCTTAGATGGGATCTGAGATTTTATTTATTTAGGGTGAGATGCGAAAGGGAAACTAATAATGTCTTTTTTCAGAAAATTCATGTTTAATCATTATTTATTTTTATTTATTTGTGCCTTATGGGGGTATGTTTTGGTTTTAATCAGTAAGCATATGTGTGTGTGTGTGTGTGTGTGTGTGTGTGTGTGTGTGTGTGTGTGTGTGTGTGTGTGTGTGTGTGTGTGTGTGTGTGTGTGTGTGTGTGTGTGTGTGTGTGTGTGTGTGCGTGCGTGCGTGCGTGCGTGCGTGCGTGTGTGTGTGTGTGTGTAATAATAATAATAATTTCCATTAATTTAATCCTTAATAACTTTTTAATTATTGATGATCCATTCCTTCAGGAACCACGTTTAAGTAATAGGTAGCTTCCCGCCAAACGGGAATCTCTTGAGCTACATACATCTATCCAACCACACACATCATGTGATTCGAACTTTCATTTCCTGCTTGGTATAAATACCGAGTTTTCTAGAAAATTCACCCCCTTGTTTTTTGTCTTTAGTAACGTAATCGGTTGCAGCTGGTCTGTGTATATTTTTGTGCTGTGTGTTTTCTTAGTAGCGCTGTCCGTATATGTTTGGGTGTCTCTACGTGTACAATAAACAGGATGAACCCACGATCACTCGCATGAGGTGTTCTGTACATCTCAGCAACAAGAAAAGCCTTCTAAGATTCCAAAAAGAATGCGCAGAACCATGATTTTTTCTGTAGCTGCACATTTTAGATCATTGAACTTTTAGGCCTGTTGCAGTCACTCTCGCTCAGACGATTGGAACGTAACGACCTTCTAAAGCTTATCTGGAGTTCTGAGAACTTTCCGCGAGCAGTTGAGCATATGTATACAGTCTGCTCTGAATGTTTGGAAATTGATTAAAATATTTTTTCTACTTTCTACTATCCTTATCATAAATTATAAAGTATGTTTATTACTGGTATATGCGTTTTACTCGTGATTTATATGAAAAAAATATAAAACTATGTATTTTAAGATGAAAGTTTTGTATGTTTAGTTTAAATTAATATTAGTCTCATTTGTATGCAATAAATTTAATAATTTATTTGCACAATACAGCAAACATCTTGTACTTTATAAATATGTATCATAATTCACTTAAAATTTGTTCATATTTAAATACACGTGATAAAAGTTTGGGGTGTTCTCTACACCCCGCGAGCAACCACGGTAGCAAAAACAGGCGCGAGTGACCCCGGGTTAATAATGTGCATCGGACTGCCTAGTCATTGCAACATCAACAAATAAATAACGCCTACTTAAGAAATCCTTTCTACTCGAAACGCCCTTTCAGTTAAACATTAGCAATGGCCACGAACACTACACACACACACACAT
Organism: Trichonephila clavipes; assembly: GCA_019973935.1. NCBI lineage: Eukaryota > Metazoa > Arthropoda > Arachnida > Araneae > Nephilidae > Trichonephila > Trichonephila clavipes. The sequence goes on along the minus strand of BMAU01006125.1, from coordinate 11,464 downwards.
ATATATATGTATATATATATATATATATATATATATATATATATATATATATATATATACATAATTAATTTTAATTGTATATAGTTTACTAGTTACTTTGGAATACAAACATGTATACACAAATTTTGCAAACATATGATGGTTAGAACTTGGTACCTTTGTTCGTAAGCACGTAACATATACTAAAATGATCCTTGTAGCCCGGAGGTACTGACTTATACAGATATCATCGCCACACACTCCCCAGCCAGTGAGTCGACGAATAAGCGAACGAACGATACCATAGTTATGGCAAGCGTCTGAGTTGTTGTTTCATTTTGTGTTTGACGGTTTGAGTGTTGCATCATATGATGTGTGACGGCTTTTCTGTGCTGCGTCATGCGGGTTTGACGGCTTTGGGTTGCTCTTGCGGTGGATAGATGGCGCAAGAGTTGCTCTGTGAAGGTTGCGTTGTTTCCAAGTTCAGCCAAGGTCACCAATGAAGGTTAGAACCTGGGTCCTTTGGATTTAAAACCGAGTAACTTAGACACTCTACTAAGATGATCACCGTAGTACGGAGGTTGTTACTAGCTTATATAAATACCACCACCACAGATACGTACGAGGTAGAGTCAAATAGTTCTAGAAATTTCTAAATAAAGAGTAATTTGCGCCAATTTTAGCTCCCTTTTCCTTCAATTCAGTCTCATTTTGAATTCACACACTGTTTCCAACATTCATGCAATTTTTCAAAACACAACAGAAACCTTTTTTTAGAAAAGTTCCTCAACTTTTTTGTTACTAATAAATACTCATGCGCGTGTGTGGCATTATTCAAATAATTCTGGAGTCCATAAGTTGTCTTTTCCTGGAATTATTAATAACAAAAACACAAGAACTTAATAAGTTTTAACAAATTAAGTTACTAAGTTAAAATATTAGATTGAAATATTCGAGAGAAAAATCCTAGTAAACAACGGCACCTAGTATGCCGAAGCCAAGATAAAGCATAAGACTGCCTCCGTGACATATGGTTTTCATCGAGAGAGACCACGTGGGTCTTAGCGGGGGACAGCTACGCTCCACCCACTTAGACCACCTGGTCCTGGTTCACAACAGTCGAATTCTCCATAATTATTCTCTGTATTACTCAAATGTTTCTCTTCATTTTCATTTTTAGACGTGGAAACAATGAAATTCAGCAGGGGCTAATCCAGGAAAGCAGAATGGATGATAGATGCTCAAACGTGGTAACGTTATGCTTTGAAAGGTAATTTTTACCAATATTGATCAATGTGTACAGTTGTTATCTTGAAATAAAACCCAGCTCATCAGTTCATTTTTCGACACGTTTTCTTTTGATAGCGTCTCGTAAGTTGCAAATAATTTTCATCTGAAGATCTTTATTCACATTCTTACCTTTAAGAAAGAATGATTTGACGCATGCATTCAATATTTTTGTCAAGGTGGAAGTGAATGGACGCTGCAGCAAAATTTTTCTTCAACACTCGTTGAGCTTTGAAGAAAAACGCTTTTGCCTTTCGAATATTTGTTTTTTCTTACCTAGATTCCCCATGCTTCATTCAAAATCTGAAGAATTTCAGAAGGTAATTTTTGTAACAAAGCAGCAAATTTAATTATTGAACGCAATTCGAAACATGCATTTCAAAATTCGATAAAATTGTGCACGCGTGCGTATTCAAACTAGAAATTAGCAACTTATAGTAGAATAAACTTATAATTGCTTAAACTAACCTATCAAATGGTTTATAAGATTTGTAAGAATTTCTAAAGATGTCACATTATGTAAAATATTTTATAAATTGAATTTTTTTATAAACCAGAATTATAGTAAATTATCGGTTCCAGCAAAGAATTTTGAAAACGAATAATCGAAGAGGAGAAAACTAATTTATTTTAAACCCAAGTTTTGAAAAATATAGCAAGACTCATTAAAAAATATTTAGAAATAGATCCTGCGTCAATCAATAACTATTTAAGAGGATATTTGTAAAAATTATATTATTTTGAAAACTGAATTATATATTAATTATAATAGTAAAGTAAAAATCTTCGAAGAAATGGGGGAAATTATTACAAGCATAGTTATATCAATTATTTGTATACCTTGCGCTATAACCGTTTTCTTAAAAAAATCTTTCTTTTAAATAGTGATTTCTTAGGTTAATACTTCCTTTAAATATTTTTTTCGTTCAATTAATTTTGTCTCAGAGTTATACAAAACAATGCTTCGACTCACATGCGCTGATATCAAACTCTGAATTTAATTAATTATTTTAATCCTCATTCCCATGTCTTTAAGAATGTTTTACCATCAAAGGGATAAAAAAACATTCAAATTTTCATAATGAAGCAAGATTCAACCCACGTATTATTCAAATTTTGACTAGAGTATAAAGTGAATAAATTATCTTCTAACGCATGATTTCTGAATACACACAAATAACACAAACAAGTTTCACCTTTATTACTATAGCATAGTTCCTGTAAATTATGCGCAAATAAAAGGAAAGCGCGTATTGTATATAAATCAAGGAGGTAATTTTCACATTAGATATAAGCCATTATGTTCACATTCTATTTTAATGACAGCATTGTATAAAGAAAGGATAACACATTATGTAATGAAAATGGGAATGCATAGATTTAATTTTCTGACTTTATCACTAATTGAAATAATAAGATTAACACATCACATTCTTCATTTACTTATGCATTTTGTTTCGTTAGAGTAAATAGCATTCTTATATATAAAAAAATGTAGTATACAGTAATCCTTCAGATAAATAAAGTATTTTGCCTAAGCAGTATATATATATATGTGGGAGTCCGAATAAATCTTCGAATAAAAATCAGACTCTTCAGAAGGCGGGATTTTAGATTGGCGAGGTGGTTTGTCTAGGGGTAAGTATTTAAGGGTGAGTGATGAATTATTAATTGAATCTAAGTCATTTAAACACAAATACTTCATTTAAGTAAAAGAGAATTCATTTAAAGTTAAAGAGAAATATTTACAAAAGGGGATATTTACAAAGAGAAAGAAATGCAGAAATTAGGTTAATTAAAAGTTGTGTTATACCTTTAAAAGACGGGAAAATAAACCTTTCTCATTCTTGGATGTTAGGACTGGTGGTGCCGCGCTGGACGCGGAAATGCGGTAAAGACGCGACGTGTTGAACAAGCAGTGGTTAGTAGGCCTCTGCCGAAAAATTATTCAAGTCGGAGCTACGAAAGCTCACTAGATGGCGCTGCTTCGGAATGCAGTAATAAATAAAATTGAGATTTATGGTCCTCTGAAAAGGATATGACTCAACCTTTTAACAAATGTTTCAAAGGGAAAATCCTACATATATAAAAATATAAAGTTTAAAAAGTATGAAATATTATTTCGAACGAGAAGGCTGTGTGGCGTGGTTGGTTTGTACCTGGCCTTCTGCACCCAAAGTTGCTATGATTACGGCATTAAAAAAATTTTCCTCAGTGCCTGTTTGGCCTGGATGCTCTCGGCAAAATTAAAATCCTAAATACGGTTTCACATCGCTAGAACTCAGGTGCCAGGTAACTAGGTGTCAAAATTATTTGCGGTAATTGGCATAGCCCTTTTGGTGGCACACTAAAAGTGCTGTGCCAGGTAACTAGGTGTCAAAATTATTTGCAGTAATTGGCATAGCCCTTTTGGTGGCACACTAAAAGTGATACCAGCTCCTGAGGATTGTACTAGATCTGAAAAGTTTAAATACCACAATGCGCAGCCCCATTAGAGAAGAAGAAGAGGATTTTTTTTTAACGGTATTGTTAAATTGTTCTTCATAAAGTATCCCTTTGTTATAAGGAAGTGATGGAACACTAATTATACCGTAATTCGCTCTGTTTCGATTACAATAAGAATTTTAAATGCATACATTTTAAAATATGAGTCTTTTTTTCAGTTTCGAAACAATAGATAAGAGATTGGAGCTCCATATTGTATTTCAGGGGTGTCAAACGCGCAGCCCACAACCGACATTTTTGCATTCCAGTCAGTATATAGGCACAAAATTGTAGACACTTTTTTTAAGTTGTTATGATTCTTAAGTTTGTACGCTTATAGAAAATTGTACGTTGCACAAATTGCTAAGTATTTTATATCATTTTAAAGGGAATTTAAAACTGAATTCAATGCAGAAAAGAAAATTCAAATATTTGCAACGAGAAAAAACTTATGCTGAAATAACTGTCGATTTACATTGGATATTGATGATAGTATTGAGTTATAAGAACTTAGTGGGGTTGCGTTTATTCTTTATTGCTGCTCTACATAGGTATTTTATTGAGCTGAAAATAGTTTTAAGCTCTTTCTTCGTTATTACATGATATCAGGAAACAATTATATCTTCAAACAGCTCCCTTTTATTTCATGGGTACCTCATTCAGATAAGAGGTTTCAAACGGTGCCACAAGCTTTTGATAGGATCGAGGTAAGGACTGTTTCCTGGCCAGAGCAGCAACTCAGTAAGCTTAGAACGTCTTTTAATTAGTTTACTGTGTGGCAAGGAGCAGAACCTTGCTGAGAAATAAATGAAGCATGGTTGGTAAATAGATCCCTGGTGGAATGCATAACTTTGGTTTCTAGAATGGTATCAATGTGTTTTATGATATTCAGTGTCCCATCGATGATGATATGAAGGCGACCGATACCATCTGATAATATGCATGGCAAAATGATAAGACTATGTAGGTACTTCACAGTTGCCTGGATGCAATCAGCATGTAGCATTTCTACTATTCTACGTCTCAGATATTCTAGGCTATCACTACCGAAACTACTAAACTACTACTAATTCGTTAACTACTAAATTCGTTATTCGGTAACGAATATAACTTGTGACCAATAATCATTACTCCAATTATGTGTTCCATTGCCCACTGTAGTCCCTTTTTTTTAGAACTGCTGTAAATTGAGATACAACTTTTTTTCGTGGAATTCTATCTTTTAGTTTTACATCTGCTAATCTACTCCCGATTATTTTTGAACTGACAGAAACACCAGCATCACTCAAATCCCTTCTGATGAATGTCCATGAAATTCTTTTATCTCTGAAACATAATATTTTTGTTTTTCTGTTATCAACAGATGTGGTGCACCTTTTTCGGCCTTTCCCTGCCTTTTTTAATTAAATTTGTCTCCTGACATTTTAAACAAAACGTTCAGTCTCCAGATGTAGTCACTGAACTACCCACCTGTTATATAACTTTAATAAAGGAAATATAACTTTCTCGTCACACATGTGTCCAATCTACTCGTTTATTTGATGTCATTGCATTTTGACTAAATATCATTGTTATCCTGGTCAGGAAACAATGCACGCTTGCAATGAAGTAGCGATAAATAGTTGTTATATTTAGTTAGCAGTTTTATTCCTAATTCCAATTTGGATTTTTATATGGGATTTTTATATGTTGTAGACTGAATTTTCACTAAACACTTATTTTATATTATTTTTTTTTAAATTTTTTTTGTAATAAAATCATAATGTAATACGGATTTCACTTTTATTTTTTGTACACGGTTTTTTTTATATTTAGATGTTTTTCATCTTACACGATTATTTAAAGTTGTGGAACATATCCCCAATTTTACCATAGGCAGCATGTATTTTTTGCACCCTGTTCTAAGGAACGTATCTACCATGAAAAAAAAAAATTAGGTGTATAATTCCTTTTTGAAATTGTTATGAATTGAATTCTTTTTAAATATATATATATGATTTATTTCATTACACATATTATTTATAAACTTAGAAAATTTATGAATCATAAATAAAAATATTCTAAGCTTAGCTAACACTGTATGATAACAACTTCAATTACCAACAGCTGTATTTTGTTCGTTTTAAGGGTAAATCTATATTTTTATAAATATTTCTGTATATTTTATAGACGTATGTACACGTTCGTTATATTACTATCCAATCGCTGGCGAGATTTCAGCTATGTTTTATTAAAAATGAGAGCAAGTGTTTTTAAAATCATTTGAGTTATTGTCTTAAGACACTGATAAGGTATGCAAACCTATCAATTTTCCTATAAAAAGGAATAACATATATTTTTCAGTGAAATTTTTTATTCTAAAATGCCTTATTTCGGAAATAATAAAATTAATTTAAATTCAGCGTAAAAATACTTAAATAGAAAAAAACAGAATTTCCTTAATAATGATATGAATTTCTTTATCATATATTTCTAAACGAGGTTTTTTAAAAATGTTGCTTGTGTATTATAAAACACATAATATTGAGCTCATTATATAAGGGAATTCGTATTATGTACCCTTGAGAAATAATTAATATTTACTCACTTGCTTATCCGTACACATACAAGATGAAACGCTTAGCAAATTATAAAAGTCATTAAGTTATCCCAAAATTAAAGAAATATTAAAGCTAATTATCAGTCATTACCCTTTTTAAGTAAAATGCCGAGTATGTAATACATCCAGTTTACCAGAAAAGTTTACGACAGCAAAGGAAAAGCCCTCACTCTCCCAACACAGAATTAATTTTCGTAGCACGACATTGATCCTTCAAAATTGGCTTGTGTTACGAAATAATCTTCACTTTTAAAACCCAGCGGCTCAAATTACGAACAAAGAAAAGTCTTTAACGAATATTTACTTAAGTAACGACCATGATTAATTGAGAATTCAAACACCTGAGTTTAGACAAGGAAAAAGACATCAATTAGGAAGTAGTTTATCTTTTTATTCTTGATGACGAGATATCAAGATCAAAATTAGAACAGATTAGCCGATGTTCTACTTGAAAGAATTCAGGTTCGAATATTTAGCTGCCTTAATAAATTTATGAAGGCTGATTAAAGCACCGATATTTAATTTCGTGGATAATAAACAATAAGCTATTTTCATACTCTGTTCACTTTAGACAATAGATCACTGATATATTGAGATTTAGTTGATATATATATATATATATATATATATATATATATATATATATATATATATATATATATATATATATAGTCTAAATTCTCTGAAAATGAGAGATAAACATTTATCAATCATAACCGAAAAAAATTAAAATTTTAAGAAAACCAGACATTGAAGGATATATGAGAAATTAAAATTTAAAGAATGGATGCTGCAGTATTATAAACATTGCTGACTTAGGACAGCTCAGCTTATATATAAAATAATTTATATAAAAGTGGCGTTGAACATATTTTGTGGCCAGCCAATCTTTACGTTAGTAATACTGAGCAAAAACCTATTGGAAATAATGGATAGAATGTCTAAATCCATTACAAGATACAGGTAACTTACCTAAAAATTATTCAAAAATGCAGAGCCCGCACTAAATCTGAGTACAATAAATAAGTTATTGCCAGATTCTGGACCCAGAAGAGAGTTTACAAACTACCATAACTTTAGTGACACTAGAGTTACATATGAATTAAAAAATAGTAATAAGTAAGTTTATCTAATACTAGAATATAGAGGTACTGTAACTAGGAAAAATTATAAATTTATAATAATACACTGTTATTATTCCAAGGAATTTTAATCCTTACTATTTAGAATTTCCTTATTCAAATAACTATTAATAAAATTAACAGGGAATTTCTGAATCAAGTAATATTTAGTAAAATGTGTATAGTTATTTATTTTACAATATTAGTATAGTTATTTATATTACAATAACTAGAAATTTATTGCGTTATATATAATTAATAACAATACTTCTGAATACAGAAATATGTACATTACTCTTCCAAAGAGGTACTTCTATAATATATTGAAATTAAATTCTTCTCTTGCATCATAAATATTAGTAACTCTACCATTATCTGCTTCATTGTTGTTACTATTTGTATGTATTAAATTAGGTTATTGAGGATAAAAATTAGTGTTAGGCTTAAAATTGTCTTACTTGACAAAAATGATTAAGTCATTTATGTAACGAAAGATGTAATATTCATTATAATTAATGAAACTATTTTCAAAATAATGTAAATATAAATTGGCAAGACAGTTGATAGCAGGGCCACTTTGTGACAAATTTTTAATCTGTAGATAATAGTTACCATCATAATATATATAGTTCTCCATAAGTACAAACCTAAGAAGAGAGCCAGATCTACCATGATTAACATTTTTTAAAAAAATTATCTTAATATAATTTTACAAGTATATTACACATATCATCAATATTCATAGAGTTAAAAATAAGATATATATATATAGTCTAATTCTCTACAAACGAGAGATAAAAATCAATCAATCACATTCGAAAAACACATAAACAATAGGAAAATCACACATGAGCAAACGAAATTAAAAGTTATAAAATGGATGCTGCAGTATTAAAAAACATTCCTGACTTAGGACAACAAATATATAAAAAAAATTTATATAAAAGTGGGGTTGAACATGTTTTTTTGGCCAATCAACCTTCCCCATTTAAGTTAATAATACTGAGCAAAAACCTATTAAAAGTAATGGATAGGAATATCTAGATCCATTACAAGATACTTACCTAAAAATTGCACTTAAAACTGCAGAGCCCGCGCTAATTCTGAGTGCAATAAAAGAGTTATTCCCAGATTCTTGACCCTAATGCAGATTTAAATCATGTGAATGGCTGAAATGTAGCACTTAACAAAAGTGTAAAAAGAATGCAAATAAAAATTAATAAGAGAGTTACAAATTACCATATTTTTAGTGAGTTTATATGAATTAAATAATAATAAATAATCATATATATATATATATATATATATATATATATATATATATATATATAATTAGATTGTATTGCCGAGGTCTATTTTAAAAGTAATTCATTCAAAATATTTTTCATTTCTACATTAAATAAGTATTTTTTATTATTTTCCTTTTATAATTTCATTTAATAATAGAATTAGTGTATTTTATCTTCTAATAATGATGTACTTATAGTACTTCCTTCTTTCCCTATAGCCCAGTAGTATAGGCAAATTGTGACGGGTTCTATTCGCGGGACTTCAACTAATCTTCTTGAGGAAACTATTTTTCAACTGTGATTTCGGTTTAAAAACCGCTTTCCGTAGAGATGATTTTATTTAATGCTAAGTTAAGCGCTGTTTAAACACTAGCAATGAATGTCAATTCTAATAATAAGTAACCAATCCTACCTTATATTCTTCCGTAATGCTACTTGTCTTTATCTGCAATAGGATGCAGCTTGACAGCTAACTTCTAGTCGAACACCAATATGTTTATCCAAGACACGTAGAACTTAATCAATCTTGTACCACGAACTGCAATAATCATCAATTGCCACAACGCACATCAATTGTCTAACATTCCTTTACATTGCCATACCGCTTACTCTAAGATCCTATATTTAAAGTCCGTTTATTTGCATCTCTTCTTCACATCTCGTTTCTTGGATTTGGTTGGAAAAGAGTTGCCATTAATTCTGACCCAAAGGACTTGTTAAAGAAAAGACGCGTAAGACGTCACTTTCCCCTCCAAGAAATAAAACGTGATTTATTCGAGAGTCTTAATGGTCCTTTTATTCTAACCGTTAATTTCAAATGCTTCACTTAAATTTTAATTTTCACTATTCACCTTAAGTTTAATTTTTAATATTTCTCCTTAATTTGAATTTTCCACGGCTTCAATAAATTTTACTTAATTAACTAGACTAACATTCATAGTCATGCATTTTAATCACGGTAGATTCTCACATGTACAGAATAAATAGACGTGTCCTATCTGGGTAACAGAGCCGGGGAAAAACCATATATGACTTAAATGGTAGAAAAAACGAGGCCAATACGTCTCTTAACTAACTTAATTCTTCCTAAAAGTTTAATTCAAACAATTTTTCTTTTTTACAGCTTCTCATATCCGTCATGAAACACTAGCTCTGTTCTTTGTATAAAGATAAACTTTTCCTTAAATTCTTATAGACTTCAGGGTCTGTCACCCTGAAAAAAAAATTTCTTAAGTAATTTGAAAAAAACAAAGTTTTACACATTATGATTACATTTCACAATTTTTATACAGTACATATCACTTTTAAATTGTAACTAATTTCTAGACATATTTTTCATCTGGTTCTTTCAAAAACTTCCCCTCAAATCGCGCAGCGCTGGTTAAATGTTATGTTAGTATGCTATCTACGCCGCGTTTCCTAAAACCAGATGTTCCTTAATATGCAACAATATAACAACACATATATATATACATTATACAATTACAAACATTTTTCAATAAACAAAACAAACAACCGAAGGAATTGTCGCATCCCAGCGAAGTCATAGCAGAAGTAAACAAATGCATATTTACAGTTGTTTTCTCCAGAATTATACAAAAAATTTACAAGACAAAGCTCTTTTTTCTTTCTAGAAACACAATCATTTTAGTGTCCACTTTTGCTTGGCTTCTAAAATTTTAATTATCCGACCGTGACTTGGCTTAAAGAATATAAAAAGAAACGATACAACCTGGTTCTTATGACTTGTAAAGAGTGTTTTTTTTTCAGGTATAGAAGTTTAAGTTGGCATTACTTTCCAAGATGGCGACGGATTTAACAGCAGTCAAGTGATTTATTCTCAGTTTGATTTGGCAATTCATCAAAACGATCATCAAGCAAGGCGTAGATTCGTCGAATGGGCCCAAAACGAGATTACCGTTGTTCCCGATTTTCATAAGCGAATTTTGTTTAGCGATGAAGCGCAATTCTGGTTGAATGGCTACGTCAACAAACAAAACTGCCGCGTTTGGAGTGAAGCTAATCCACAAGTGTATGTCGAAACACCGTTACATCCAGAAAAACTGACTGTTTGGTGGGCTTTATGGGCTGGTGGAATCATTGGTCCGTACTTCTTCAAAAACGATGAAGGCCACAACGTTACAGTCGATATGGTGATCGGTATAGAGCCATGATTACTAACTTTTTTCATTCCTGAATTGAACAATCATGATGTCCAGGAGCTGTGGTTCCAACAAGACGGCGCAACAGGTCACACAGCTCGTGCCACAATCGATTTATTGAAAGACACGTTTGGTGAACGCCTAATTTCACATTTTGGACCTGTGAATTGGCCTCCAAGATCTTGTGATTTAACACCGCTGAGACTATTTTCTGTGGGGCTATGTAAAGTCATTGGTCTATGCGGATAAGCCACAAACGCTTGACCATTTGGAAGACAACATTTGCCGTGTTATTGCCGATATACGGCCACAAATGTTGGAAAAAGTCATCGAAAATTGGATGTCCAGATTGGACTACATCCGAGCCAGCCGTGGCAGTCATATGCCAGAAATCATATTTAAAAATGTAATGCCACAAGATTATCTTTCGAATAAAAAAATCATGTCAATCGAATAATACATCGTTGTTTTATTGCAATTTAAAGTTCTATACCTCTAAAAAAACGCCCTTTAGTTGGTGTTTCCTACCAAGACCTCCAGTGA
>BMAU01006123.1:0-38422 GCA_019973935.1 Trichonephila clavipes | reverse complement strand
GTGACCCCATGGACTTGTCATATATAAAATTATATACAAAAATTAAATCTTATCTTGATAATTTGTACAGTTTATAATTAATCCCTTAACTACCGTTTAAAAGTAACGAGATTCGCTTCTCAATGCTACCATTTTCCACATGTAGGCGCGTGGATGTAATGTATTGGGGCGGGGACAAAAGGAACACAAATAAGCAAACCTTCTGAAACAAATAAATATCATTCTACAAACACTGTCAAAATCCTTCCATTTCATTCCAAAGCCTTCGGAATAATTTTATGGATAGCATTACACAGAAAAGATCGCATCTTTGGAAAGACGATATATAACGTCGGGGGAAATTAATACTCGTTGTATCTGCAGACGCTTATGTATGCAAGTGACACTTAAGAGGTTAAAGTCATATAGTAGCTTCTTTAGCGTCAAAGTATAGTATTATAGAATTCAATACATACTGTCTCCAGTGGATGGGCGATGAAATTATATAGTTGAATATTGGGTTCACAAAACTGAAAGTTTGAGAAGCACTACTGTAGTGGGAATACTTTAGAGAAAGAGAGAGAAAGAATAAAACCTCTTCTCTCTCCCTTCTTTTTTCTTTCTCCTCTTTTTCTTTCTCTTCTAAGAAGTCTTATTATAACATTTCAGAAATTAATTTACCTCTGAAAATATTTCTTTCATAATTTTTTTTATATATTCCCATTTTTTATATTAATTTATTCTTGTGTATCTGTGGTCAAGGTCATGGACTCGTGGCTAGCATGTCATGAATTCAAGCCTAGTACCGCCGGGAAGACGCTCCGTGTAGAGGGGCCGCTGTTTGTTAAATCTGTCGAGGCTCAAAACGTCCTCCCGTGGTGGGGAAGAAGAAGAAGGGTGCCAGCTCAGGTGTTGTCTTCGTCATTTGACCGTGGCTCAAAATTACGAGGTCCGTTGCCAATAGCCATCATGCAGTTATATTGTGCGACATCAAAAAAAACACTCATTTTTCCACATCTATTTTCAAAAAACAAATTCATGCCAGTAAACAATTGTGTTTTTAAAGTAATTAATATTTCAAATCCTTACTTCAGCGTAAACTGGGACGTGCCCCTAAGGGGCGTGAGCATATTGAAAAGTCGAAAACAAAAGATTATTTAAAAATATATATTATTTACTAAAAGTAAACAAAAATAAAATACATTATGACACACAAAAACAAAATAACATTTGCACTGTTATAATGCACTTCTAAATGTATCAGTACTGCACAGTGTATTTTAAAATTAATTTAACAATACTAAGTTAACAACAAGTTTAATAATTACCGGTGACCCCATGGGCTTTGTCATGCATTCCAAAGATTTCGAAATAATTTTATGGATAGCAGCACAAAAAAAAAAAAATTCCATCTTGAAAAGACGTATATATACGTCCGGATCATTTAATGGACCGGTTGAGTAAGATGTATATATACCCTGATGGTACTTTGAGGTTAACGTAAAAGTATAGTGTTATTGAATTTAATGCATTTTTATTTTATTGGGTTGGGTACGATGAAATTTATGATTGAATATTGGTCCCAAATATTGAAAGTTTGAGACGCGCTACCTCCTACTTAAACTTTAAAGTATAGTACAGTTAGAAATAGAAAGAAAAGGAACTATTTCATTTTGTTTTTTATTCCTATTTAAGGAATATTTAATATATTATGATAGTTTTTGATTTTAAGATTCTTATTTCGAACTTCCGCGATTTGACATCAGTTTTCAACTTATTTATCCTTTCAAAGCAGTTTCTACTTTTGATCATGTACTATTATTTTTACAAAATATATAAGTACAAAAGATGCATTACAAAACCGAATAATCACAAAATATATACAAGTTAGTGCAGGAAATAACAAACACTATGGTTAATTGATTTATTAGGTTAGATGGGATTCTGAGCACGAAAGGCTATTATTCCCAGAACAACGATTAATTACATTCAAACCATAATAGGCCGGAAAAATATATCCGTTTGCCATCACTCTAACGCAGTGATTTCAACCACTGTGCCGTTAAATTCTTGAAATGTCACGCTAATTTTTTTTAAAATTATTAATTATACTCTTAGAAAACAAATAAGAAAAATCCGAACCGAATCTTGGCCGTTTCAGGAATAAACTATTCATAAATTGTGATATATTGACCATTTGATCATACTAGAAGAGAGTTTTGTTCATTACTTCCTAAATTTAAATTTTAAATAATTTGATTGTTTTCGTAATCCAGTTGTGATAACGGATTCATCTGTATATGAAATTAATTTGAATGAAGAACTAAATTTACTTTTTGTAATAATCGAAATTTAAAATTCCTCAAAATAGCTTTTCCTCAATTAATTCATTTCCTGGATTAAATTAGAAGTGATTATCCCATGTAGCCAAAAAAGCTTGAAAAATATTGTTGCAATTTTCTCCGTATTATTTTGCATGAATTCAGAATTTCAGCATCAAACAAGTATAAAAATAATAATAAAAAAACGATTGAGACTTTTAAATGTAGATACTTGAAAATGAGTGGCATTATCATTTTTACGACCAAATACAAAACGAAATTATCAAAAGTAAATCTGCTCAAATTTCGCATTAAATGTATTCCTATACTCAATTTATACCAATGAACTCAATATTAGCTATTTGCATTTGCCTGTTCAATGTCGTGTTTATTATTTTATTTAATACGGAAAATTATTATCATAAACTATTTCACGCGTAGTGCATTATAGATAAATTTAAAACTTATTTTATTGTTAGTGTGCTGCCAAATTTTGAAATTGTTACAGTGAATTGCATCAAAAAAAAGAAAGAAAACGAAAAGAAGGGAAAAAGGTCAAGAATCTCCCTGCCTGGCTTTTAACGCGACAAAAATGCTGTCAATAGGAGTATGAACAGCCCATAATAGCCCCACTGCTAAAATTTATCTGTCAGCGAACTTATTTGCCGGGGAAAATGGGACATTCAAGTTATTGGGTAAAATATCCAACAGTCCCATTGATTCCTAACAACACACCGTTGAAGAAATATATACTAGATCAAAATCCGCAACTGATTCAAACATTACTAACTGCGGAGATTGCAACTTAAATCACCTATCTATCATGACCTAGACATAGAGTTAAAAGTCGATTTTTTTTTATATAATGTTTCAGAGTATTAAGGCAGTCTCGAAAATGCCAAAGATTAATTAATTAAGAACGCATTTTCAGACAGAAAATGCATCATTTTTTAAAATACAAATTCTTGTTTTTGTAATATGTTTATAATAGTGTACATATATTAAAATAAAAAAAAATCCATAAAAGTTAAATTTTTTATTTTAGCATGTAAAGTTCACAACTCATTTAGCACTGAGTATTATAGTGAACTATAGGTTTAACTAGAAAATTAAGTTAATTAGGAAGAAAAAAATTTTAATAATATGGCTGCTTTTTTATAAGTCAACGTAGTTAAAAAAATATTTTTTAATGTTGGAATAATTTTTCGTCCAGAAATGAGGTGACTATGGTAGCAGAGTTGTCACCAATCGTGAACTCTTGTCTTATGTTGTCGTTAGGGCCAGTGAAGATCCGCCGTATAGTAAGGTTGATGCACAGTAAACCGATCGAGACTCAAAGTCCTCCATCTGGCGTGGTGTGGAAATATGGGCCTGTTCAGGTGTCGTCCTTGTTACTTGAACCGTGGTTCAAAATTTTTAGAAACGATATTGCATATCATTTTTCTAAAGTCGCTACTACTAATGTGTAGCGGTGAGTGCCCCTCACCTTATGTCAGCAAAATGTTTCAAAAAATAAACTAACTTTGAGGCCTGGGGGAGAGTTGGTTGTAAGACCTAATACCGGCTTGTTTAATCAAACTTTTCCCAAACCCAGTTTAGGATATCAATACCCATTCCAGTTACGTTACAAATACTTTAACAAACTATGGCCCATTTGTTTCTTATTTTGCATAGCTTCAAATTAAAAGCCACCCGACTGTATTTGTGGTTCTGCTGGGGACGCCAATCGCCATGTGTTCCCTGTTCTCTGACTAAAGATTTCTCTTTGTCTCTTCATCTCAAAATATAAAGCCCGCCCTAATCTATTATGTTAAATCCTTCCATCCTCACCTTTAAACTAAAATCATGCATTAAAAATTGCTCGCAACCTGGGACTAAAAAATTCAGGTGCATTGATCGGTACTCTATGTGTCACCACGCGGTTTTTTTTCTTTGATTTCTTCCCTTTTTCCCCTTCTCCTTCCCAAATGTTTCCTGCCTTTTTCTTTCTCTTTTTTGTACGGTGCATTTGTGTTTATATTTGTTATTACTTTTGATGCATTTAGTATTAGGGAATTCGGAACAAATTGTATATATTTTTCTTTCTTTACTCCCCTCATCCTTTTATTATTTTCAGCTTTGTATGTTTGTACTTTTGTAATAAACATTTTGTATCACTTCCTAACCTAATTTTTAATTCTTGTACCTAATTTGTGCTACCGTATAAAAATGTAAACTATGATTTTGCTCAATAAAGATTGAACGCGGGGTGGTTGTTTCCCGGAGGATCGTTTTGAAGCTTCTAAACCCCTTTTGGTGAGTTTTCGGTTTACTGGTCATTCCGCCAATAGCTCTCGTGTGCTTTCGTAGTGCGATGGTAATAATTTGAGCTAGAATATTCCCTCTTCTAAAAATTCCCACTATGTCACTATATCTTGCAACTAACCAGGCTGCTGAAATTAGATTATCTTATGAAGGTGTTTATAATATTAAATAATATTAAAAATAATGATATGGTTTGCCATAAGTAAGCGTTACATGTATGAAATGAATCTAATCATACACTTAGAAGGTTCGTAAAATGCTTGTTATTTTTAAAATATTTATGAAATTATTATCTTTAATTTTAAAGCAGATAATTATTTATTTATCATGTATTAAGTGACTGATGCTTTAAAAATAAATAAAAATAATATCAATTAAAAGTGCATAATGAATGTTTCCAATTTATGTTAACAATTGTTTTGCCATAAGATTAAACAGGAGTAATATTTTACTTATTGCAAAATCTTAAGAGAAAAAGCACGCGCTGTTAATGAAAATAATGAGCTTGTTTTCTGAAGAATAACTAAAAATAAGATTATTTCGAGACAGATATGATTTCAAAAACAATTATTTAAGGACTAGCGTACTTTCAAAAAGACAATAAATGAGATTCGAACAAAATGTATAACAAACTATTCTTTTGTTTTGATAATGAGTTGAAATACTTCAGTCCTGTAAATGCGACAATTATTCATAACATCAGATTTAACAAATATATTGTGTTCTCCGTAACGTATATCCTCAAGGAAGGAGTTCCTAATTAATAATTGCAAACGAATTAATATGTAACTGAAGTAGAGTGATTTGAATGCAGTTTAATAAATTTTGAAATCAATTAGTTTGCAATAAATTTACCCTTGTCTAATAAAGAAGCATTTGTGAAAATATTTTGCAAGCAGTAAAAAAATTCCAATTAACTGATCCTTTTCTACAAAAAGACAGTTAAACTAATAGATCTTTAAAGTAACAGATAGGTATTTAGTAATTTCAAAATAAAACTTTCTTAAAAACGAGTATTTTTAAGATTTAAAAATAAAAATAATTTTTTACAACACATACTTTTTGTAGATTGATTTAATAACGTCGCAGTTTTGGAACTACATGATGGCTATCGACGAAAGCCTTGTTTCACAGTTTATAGAAGGAGTAGTTATTTAAAGTTAAATATGCTTATATAAAACCAATTTTTATTTTTCGCTTTTATTTTAACATTTTTTGTTTTTGTTATATTTTTTTTATTTAAAGCAGTGATTCTCACAAAGTAGTTGCATATAGACTCCCAGGGGTCTATGACGACCTGGAGCGGGTCCACGTTAACAAAAATATAATTTGGGGGCCCTTGAGGTGTAAATGGAGTCTATGTGAGTTAGTGGCTTTCATTGAACTAGATCGTGACTTTAATTTTAAAAGAAATTTAATCTAGTGGAAACCAAAATTTATACCTACTTATTTCAGCGTTTCTTTCTAAAGCGAAAGAAGTATTATACTGATGGTTTGAATTTTCTCAATTTGTCTCAGACAATCTGTCAGACGTTTTAACCTACGTTCAACACTTTTTAAATGCCTTTTATTCGGTTTTTGAAACCATGTTTAAGAATGCTTTGACTATGGTATTTACTACAGTAGCCAATGAATTCATAGCGGTCACGTTGAAAAAATGTCACATTACCATAGGTACGGGATCGTAATAAGCACTAAATAAAGATCTTAAAGTTCGGAAATGGATGTCAGCAATTTTGGCTTTTTAAAAGGCAAACCTCGTTATTTGTCCCAAATTATGGAATATCATTAGGAAATTTATATTTACTTTTTTTCCCTAGTGAGGAAGGTTTCAACCTGGTTTTGCCAATCTCCAAAACAAACAAAGAAAGAAAACTTGGCACTATATACATAATAATAGAAGAGATTTAAGGTTAAAACCTGACAAGATTGATACCAAATGTTGAAAAATTTGTTATTGTAACGCCAGATTCATCCCTCCATCAAAAATCATTTGTTTGTTGTTTAGTTGGTTTATTTAACAGTTATATTATGTATTAAATAACTTTTAATTTAATTAGTTAAAATGTGTCTTTTTAAATTTTAAGCAACATGCTTTCATTAGAGTTAGAAATTTAATTTTTTAAAGTAGTATTAGTACCAACTGTCTAAAAGACATGAAAGATGATACATTTGCAAAAATTCAATGTTAATTAAGCAGGGGTGTAAGCCGAAACCGAAAAAAGCAAGGGGTCTATGGGGCAAAAAAGTTTGGGAATCTGATTTAAAGGAATCATTTTTTGGTTAATATTTCCAATTAATAAATTCAAAATTTAAATACCAAACAGATGAATTGGAAATACATCCACGCATCAAATGTTTTAAAAATTTATTGAGTTAAGCAAGCCATTTTTGTAAAAAGAAATTTTAATTCATATTGCATTGTTTTTGTGCACCTTGCACGGAAAAGTTATTTATATTAAAATCTACCTATATACATACATATATCGTGCTTAGAAACGTGTTAGAAATGTCACTTAGATTAGAAAATGCATATAAAATTGTTTTTTAAGAATATTTTTATTGCAATAAAAATAATTTAAGTAAAATATTTTGATAAAAAATGAACATAGAATGAACAATTTTTTAAAAATATTCTCTTTATGAAAATGCTTCTATTATAATAATGTTTTGCCTGTATATGGCTCAGACCTATGGACCCAGATGCTCAACTAGAATTTTTGAAATATATTACTTAGAAGGAGGTTACTCATATTTTACGACAACAAAGGGGGAGAAATTTTAAGAAAGAAACGCCGATAATTATTTCAATTGGTTGTAACTCTGAAAATAATGTGAATTTTTTAAAACAAATAGTTCAGACTCTGGAGAAGTCTTTACTTATATAAGCAAATATTATTATTATAGAAGCATTTTTTTTATTAAAGGAGAACATTTTGAAAAAGGTTATTCTATGTTAATTTTTTGCCAAAAATATTATATTAAAATAATTTTTGTCAAAATGTCCTTAAAACAATTGTATGCATGTATTCTAATCGAAGAGACACTAAATATCACGAAAATTATCCATTTATGCGCTTTTTTAAAATCACTGTTTCGAATGTAGTCAGATACCTTAAATTACCTTAGCACTTTATTTACTAGAAACAAGAAAATATCTTTGTTCAATAATATCCATAACCATTTGATTTGTTATTTGATGTTTCCCGTATCATCGGTTTCCTATCAACTTGAAAATGTGCTATCTTTTGTAAGGAATACATCTAATTTGTTCAATGTTTTTTTTAGAAAAGAGCGATAGATTGTGATAGGGAGAGATAATAAGGACAATGAGAAAGAAAATTTACAGAATATCTCCCTTCTTTTCCCTCTCATTCAATCTTTTTTGTTTTAATTCCGTCAAGTGCAAACATCCACATTAGGAGCTTGCATGTTGCTACCATGGTATCTGCTGACTTCGAAGACCAATGTATAGCATTAGTGAACACTACAAATACCGAAATGAAAATTCAGAGTAAATAAATATTTGTGGATAAGAAGTTCTTTTTTGTAGTCTGTAGTAATGTGTGTGAATGGGCTGTATGTTTTTTTAAAAATCTGAGTAAGTTTTAGACGTAATTTTTCACTGAAACATCTAAATAAAAGAGTAAATGTCAAGAGTAATTTGATGATTGAAAAATGCCTATAATTGTCATTGCATATTACTTAAATTTTTCTTTTGCCAAGATACTTCGTTTTTTATTTCAAAATATTAATATTTGTTTTATAATTTTTTGTTGATCATATTTTTTTTCAAACATATTTACGTAATATGCTTAGTATGAATTTGTATACATGCAAGCTCAAACTCATACATATTTTTTATGATTTCCTAGTTTTTTTTGTTTCGAGTTAGAG
Organism: Trichonephila clavipes; assembly: GCA_019973935.1. NCBI lineage: Eukaryota > Metazoa > Arthropoda > Arachnida > Araneae > Nephilidae > Trichonephila > Trichonephila clavipes. Next base: position 29,921 of record BMAU01006123.1, on the reverse strand, counting down.
GTCATAGTTGTTTAGTTGTTAATATCATGAATCTCATGGGACTCGATACACAAACTGGCTCGTTGGTTTCGAGTCCTTGATTCAACGACAAGCCATCGTATAAGTTGCTGCGTGTTAAATTTAATTCGGTCTCAAAATCTTCATATAATGTTGTGTGGGAGTTAAAAGGTAGAGGAATAAGCTCAAAAACTGTCCTTGCTTTTTGAATGTGTCTGAGAATTACAAAATACATAACCAATAGACAGTTATAAGAATTTAAAAGAAAATAACTAAGTAAAAATGTTATTACGTTCATTATTAGCTCAGCCTTTAAGTGGTTTATTAATCGAAATTTTAGTAGAAATATTTTACTAAATTTAAACTTGAAAGTAATACTAAAGGGGAAGAAATATTGATCCAAACAAGCCTTATAACTATATCATGAACATAAGCGTACAAGTATAAGTCGATATAAATTCACCTCACATATAAAATAAGAATAACAAACTAAATCTCTCAGTATTTACTTAGAATATTGAAGTTTTTGAACAAATTTTAGGAAAGAAAACTATTTTTAGATTGCAAAATAACTAGAATTTTTAGGATAAAAATATTTATATGAAGAGAAAATGGAGAAAAGAGTCAAAGACGAAATTCTGTATGTACTGGCCCAGACTAGTGAGTCTCTTTAATATTAATTTATAAAAGTTGTTTTAAAGTTGACTAAAGTAATGTAAAAAATAATTGAGTGAATTTTTTGCATTTCTCATATTTTATTTTGTGTTTTAGTCGTGCTGATATTTATAATATAAAATACAAATTGTAAATAATAATTTTTTTTGCCTTGTTTAAATATGTTGCATAAATACAATAAATTGTTAACATTTTTATATATCCCTAACCACTTTTTAATATTAAATAATATGATAGTTTGTTAAGTAAGTCAAAAGGGGTATGTATTGGCTTTCTGTCAAAGTAAAAAAATGCTCTAGACGATAATAAATAACAGACCAAAGTTCGAGTAAAAATTTTATAGAACCTGTAAGTTATCTACAATCCTCCCCTTACCGAAAAAAATTGTATTCATTGATTTATTTTTTATAATCTATGAAATATGTATTTGCTTTTATATATCATTTTCTCAATTTCAAAAAAAAGTATGATTTACACACAAATGTTATAAATAACCTTTTTTTTCCTCTTACATTTCATATCTGTTACTGCACTAAACACACATTTACATTCCCAGAATTTTGTTTATGAAAAAAAATAAGACCTCAAAAACACTACTTTCAAAAGCCTGCACGCTCATGAAAAACCATATTAGATATGATAATGTATTATTATAATACGCTTTCTTATTTGTTTGCAACAACTAACAGTAAGTGAGAATGGAATTGGTTGTAGAAAAAGAAATGTACTCAATTTGAGTGTTATATGTGCAATGGAAATGAAAATCTATATTATAGCTGAATATGGAAAATTTTTACTACAGAATCACACACACAATTCAATTGGGCTAACAAAATTTAGAGAATGTAACGAAAATCTCACTGGAATCATTGCGTTTTCTTGTCATGTTAGAGTTTTGTAGGTGCACCTGTAATATTGTACTGATGTCTCATTAAAGAGATGATATAGAATTAACCGTTAGTAATGTATGTAACTCAGTGCTCCTCAAACTTTCAATATTTGCGATCCAATATTCAATCATAATTTTCATCTGAATTCTCAATAATACTATATTTGACGCTAAAAAGCTACAGTACAACTTTAACCTCTTAAGTGCCATCGGCGTATATAAATGTCTCTCTCAGCCGAAGCATAAGTTGCCCCAGACGTAAAAATGCGTCTTCTCGAAGTACGATCTTCCTTGTGCACTGCTATCCATAAAATTATTCCGTAGGCTTTGGAATGCAATAAAAGGACTTTTGACAGTGTTTACGAAGGATTTACTTATTTCACAGAAAAGGTTTTACTTATTTATTCCTTTTCATCCCCCCCAATACATCACCGCGTGCCTACGTGGTAAAAGGTGGTTTGGGGTGATCACATGAATATTAATCGGCAGTTAAGGGATTAATTATAAGCTGTACAAATGTTAAGATGAGTGTTAATTTTTGAACAAAACTTTATATATAACAAGCCCATGGAGTCACTGGTAATTGTTAACTTCTCCTTAACTTAGTATTATTAAATTAACTATCAAATACGTTGTGCAGTATTGATTCATTTATAAGTGTATCACATCAGCACAAAAGTGCATTTTATATTTTATTATGTTAGAATGTATTTTGTTTGTTTACTTTCAGTAAACTAATAGTTTTTAAATGATGTTTTGCTCGACTTTTCAATATGCTCGCGCCCCCTCGTAGAGTTATCACGCTCCCATAGGGGCACCCTACAGTTTGAGAAACGCTGATGTAACTGATGTACCAAATAATCAACACGTATTTCTGTAGTATTTTTAATGCTCTTGATATACTGACTCTATGCATTCATGCCATATGAGACTGCTTTACATCAATACTGAAAAGCATCATTACATTCTGTCTACTTTATTCAAGTAGACTGAGCTCACTTAGTAAGAGTTTTGAGCAAGTTAACTGGTCTCCTGGGAGGACTATTAAAGTCTGATTGATGAGATGGTATGAGAGAGAGATAAATTTTTGATGAGATGCTTAAGTAACCGACACTATAAATCAGCTATTCATATTTTCATTAGCTCAAACACTGTTAGCCTGAATTATTCACTAATTGTTAAGATTTTATTCGAATTTTTAAAGTTTTTTGAAACTTAGTATTCATTTTTTTATTATTATAGACGTATTGTTGAGAATAGTGATGAAACCGGCAAGTTACAGTACTTAACCACTTCCTTAGTCCTTCTCGCTTCCGTCAAAATCACGGGATGAAATTTCCCTCTCTATTTCTCGAGCTCGTGATATTTCCGGGATGGAGTGTTTAAAAGAAACGCGCTGAAAAGGTTAAAGCTATCTATTTCTAATGCCCGAAATCATGTTTATTTCTTACCAGACGGAGATACCAGATTATAAGTAACGTGTTTAGAGATAGTTATTTTATTTTAAACTAGATGTTAGCACAATCAAACATATGAATATTAGCAATACATTTTTGTAATCTTTGCTCAGTTACTTAGTTCCGCCGTTCAGGAATACATGTGGGTTACGTTCTGTGATATATATCTATATTTTTAATATTGTATTCATGATTAAGTTAGTTTGAAAGTGAATCGGATTCTAGTTTAAGGTATTCGACTACGTTCGGAACCGTGATTTTAAAAAGGCACATAAATAGATCAGTTTCATGATATTTAGTGTCACTTAGATTATAATGCATGTGTTATATACATACATAAAATTGTTTTAAGGACATTGTGACAAAAAAAAATATTTAAGTGCAATATTTCGGCAAAAAATTAGCTTAGAATAATCTTTTTTCAAAATGTTCTCCTTTTGTGAAAAATGCTTCTATTATAATAATATTTTACCTGTATATAGCTCAGACCTCTATACAGAGGTTCAACTATGATTTTTGAAAAATTCACATTATTTTCAGAGTTACAACCATATGAAATAATTATCGGCTCTTTGTTCTTAAAATTTATCCCCTCTGTTGTCGTAAAACATGGATAAACCCATTTCTAAGTTATACACTGCTGGACAATTGCTAAGGACGGATAACACTATCATCCATAGCAACCACAAAATGAAAGGAAGCAAAATGTGGAAAATTAGAATAAGTGCGCGATATTAGTAAGAAGAAGTATGAGTATACAAATTTTTTTTCCACGTCTGTTCATCACGTGATAGCGTTCATAAGAGCTTTAAAGGTTTTGACGTGTGTGGACAGTTGTTGTTTCAAGTCAAAGTTTTACAGGAAAGATTTAATAGACGAACTTAAAATTTTTGGCATGTCTTCCCGACATCACATAGATGATTTTATGCGTGGCCGAATTATTGGAAAGATAGAAGAAGGGCGAAAAATAACAGATGTTGCCAGGGAGTTCGACATCGCTCACGGCGTTGTTTCACGGCTGTGGAAGTCATTTAAAACTACTGGAATGTGTAGTAGACGGCACGGGGAGGTCGTGTTAGAAGTACGACGCCTGCAGAAGACAGATATATCGTCCTATATATCAGCAAAAAAGGAACAGGCGCACCACAGCTCAGCAGGTGGCAAATCAGTTTCTTGCTGCCTCAGGGAAAGCAGATCTCCCGAAAACTGTTGCCAGACGTTTGAGAGGAGGAGGACTATACGCACGCAGACCTGTTGTGTGTGTCCCATTGACCAGACAGCACCGTACTGCCCGTTTGCAATGGTGTCGTGAGCATCACAATTGGACTGAACAGGACTGGGCATGCGTACTATTCTCAGATGAGAGTAGGTTCAGTCTGTCATCGGATTGTAGACACCAACTGATCTGGCGCGAGAATGGTACTGCTTATCGTCCAGAAAATATCCAAGAAAAGGACCGATATCCGACATGCAGTATCATGGTGTGGGCCGGCATCATGATCAATTGCCGCACGCGCCTACATGTGGTTGCGAATGGGACTATGACGGGTCCATGACGGGACTATGATGAAGTTCTACTTCCTCATGTTTGTCTTTTCCGTGGTGCTGTCGGTGATAAATTTGTTTTTATGGACGACAACGCAACATGTCATCGAACACTCGCTGTTCAGGATTGTCTAGACAGCGAGGGTATTCAACGTCTCGTATGGCCAGCGCGTTCTCCAGATCTAAACCCCATCGAAAATGTGGGATGTTTTAGGGAGGCAAGTTGCTGATCGAAACTATCCTCCGACAAACAAGACCACCCTCATCCGTGCACTCACAGAGGAATGGGATAAATTACCTCAACAGCTGCTAGATAATGTTGTGCAAAGTATGGTACGACGTGTGGAATGTTGCATCACACTCCACGGTGGACATATCCCGTACTGATACCTTTCTTTAAGGTGCCTGCTGACTTTTAGATGCATTGTTCCATTTCTCCGTACGCAGATCAAATGAACATTTTTTTTTCTTTCTGATGTTTCACAGCTTCTGTACTTTCCAGAACAATTAAATATTCTTTATTCTAATGTCTGAACACTGTGGCAACTATATTTTATCCTACTAGGCCTCATGTCTCGCTTAATGTTATGCTACATAGCAATTTGTGATCCGTCCTTAGCAATTGTCCAGCAGTGTATATTTCAAAAATTCTAATTGAGCCTCTGTACTGAGGTCTGAGCTTTATACAGGCAAAATATTGTTATAATAGAAACATTTTTCACATAAGGAGAATATTTTTAAAATTGGCCATTTTATGTTCCTTTTTTGTCAAAATATTGTACTTAAATATTTTTTTATTGTAATACTATTTTCAAAATAATTTTGTATACATTTTCTAATCTAAGTGACACTAAATATCATTAATATTATCCATTTATACGCTTTTGCAAAATCACGGTTCCGAACGTAGTCGGATACCTTAAGGCAGTGTTTTTCAAAGTGTGGGGCGCGCCCCCCTGGGGGCGCGATGACCCTACAAGGGGGGGCGTGAGCGTATCGAAAATTTAAAGAATTTTTTTTAAAAAAAATAACCGGAAAGAGAAGTAAAACAAAATGCTTTCTTCCATAAAAAAAATACACACAACAACACTGACATAATTTATGTTTATTATCTGGCTTTTTTCCGTCATCAAATAGCTATCTTTGATCCCAAAACCAAATTAAAGAAGAAAAAAACATTTTGTTTTATTTGCTGTATTTCCTCAATGAGAGATTTTTTATTACGTTTTAACATAAAATATTACTCGTTAAAAGAAAAACGAAACCCAGACCCTGAGAAAAATTCCAAGAAGATAAACAATTCATCCCTGCAATTATTATTGAAATACTGTACATTAGTTGTAGAAAAAGAAAAGGAAGTCATGATTCACTTTTCAGCCAGGCTGCATAGTACGTTTGCTAATCATTTGATTGACCTTCAATCTTATGGTATGGTTATTATCAATATTAGTTCCCTCCCATCTTTTATGCGTTTGCTTTTCGCTTAGGGAAATTGTAAATAATTGAGTTTTGCGATATTTGGAAAAGAATTGATTGGTTTAACATTTCTGTAGGATAATTGAAAAGTGTCTGATTTGCGTCTTTTATTATGGTCTAGTACTTTTGAATAATTTTAGTTCAGTTTTATTGGATTTTTTCTCAAATCATGAAAGAATTGAATAGTCCTTGAAAGAAGGTAAGTATACTTTCTATAAAAAAATATTCTCTAGAATTCCGATTTGTATCGTGTACAGTAAAAATAATTCTAAACAAATGATTGGGGTGACTAAGTCCCCCCCGCACTACCATTAATGTTAGTATCAAGTACGCGCCTGCTCCCGGTTAAAACATTTTGAAGTCTTTTCGCTTTAAATGTTAAAAAGTAACACAATTATTCTTCATCGGAATTTTATATTCTTTTTCATAATTTAACATTAATTCTAAATGCTAATTGTGTGAGGTTTAAAATTACAGTTCTTTTTAAACAGTTATTTACAATTATAGCATTTATCTAAAAAAAAAATCATTTTACATTTTTGTATACAATGTCGTGCACACAGTTTTACTCTCCTTACAGTTCAGCTATTATATCAAGAATAATGTTTTATTTTTTAAAAATGAACTCGTGCGAAGAGTCGGTGTTTCAGCCAGTATACGTTTGATGTATCAGTACTGAAGAAGGTATTTTATAAATAATTTCTTATTACTGAATTTGGCCGCGGTAGCCGAGTGGTATAGGTATCGGATCGTGGCTTGCCTTGTCACGAGTTCGAGCCCAGTACCACTAAAGACCCGCCGTGTAGGGCAGCGATGCACGTTAAATCTGTTGAGAGTTGAAACGTTTTCCCGTTGGTGTGGTGTGGTAGTTAGGAGAGGGGGGTGCCAGCTCAGGTGTCATCCACGTCCTTGACCATGGTTCAAAATTACGTGGTCCGTCGTCAAAAGCCCTCGTGCAGCTGAACAGTGCGACGTTAATATTCAATCAATCAATCTTATTACTAAATTAAGAACAAGTTTAATAATTATTAGGGACTTCCACGGGCTTGTCTTGTAGAGGAAAGTTTTCAAAGGAAGGTTTAATATCAGAAATTGACACTTAAAGAGTTATTTTTCTATATTTAGCTGAGATCTATATTTTGTCTTCAAGGGATCCACTGCAGAAAATCCAGTTTGAAAAAGGTAGAATGTTGAAAATGGTAATAGTATACGAAGTGCTTTTGTTTTCAGTACAGATAATTCCTCATCCACCTCTACCCCAAATTCAAAGAGCCATTTATTACAAAATTGCCTTTTAATTTTTCACTGATGTGAAATCTATGAAGATTTCTTCTTCGGAAGTTGAGAGCCCTTCTGGAGTATCTTGAAATAGATCCCTAATCCACTCGTAACTTGCAACCAAGTTGTCCTCATCCAGAAAATACTTTTTAAAATTCTTTGCCAACATAGCTAAATAATTTTACATGTTTTAAAAACAACTTTCACATGTTGTTCTACAGATTTGTAGGTTTTAACACATATCGAGCTGGGGCTTTTTTTCCATCATTTACTTCAGTAGTGTTAAATCCAAAATTTAAGTATTTTTGAGAAGATCGCCTTGATTTAATTTTCAGAACCATACTCGTTCGTCTGTGTACTTGTTGATTCTTTATTATGGTCGAATGTTTGCTTACGACTTAAAAATGTATGTATGATATTGTTTTAATCTACTGCCGTAAATACTTAATTACCGTGAATTACAATTAACGTGGAAATTAAAAAAATGTACATTCAAGCTAGATTCGGTAGCTATAGGAGTATCGAGTCGACCAAAACTGACTGGAATTGTACGAGGAGAAACATTTTTACATGTTTTGCGCAGACGTCCGATAGGTTGCCCAGACTCACGCAAACGTACCCTATAATGCCAGAAGTGATGGATATGATAGAGAGCGACATTGACTAGACTATTTTTCTAATGACATTTGTACTTTGAAAAATGAATGCTGAAGGAAATAAATCTTTAATTTAATACATCATTTTTGCGATCTGTTCCAATTTAAAAATTAGAGAAAGAAAAATAACATAATTCTAAGTAATATATATATTTTAAGTAATTTTCTTAAAATATATATATATATATACATATATATATATATATATATATATATATATATATATATATATATATATATATATATATATATATATATATATATATATATATATATATATATATATATATATATATTACTTAAAAGTTACATATACACAAAATTTAACATACTTATCGTATTAATTTGTACGGTTTGTAATTAAGATCGTATTGTAACTTTAGCGTCTCTCTCTCAAAGTGCATTTTTATTGCAGTAAATACATTATTGTTGTACAGGGGGCGAGACAAAAATTCTGATTGAAAATTGGGTCGCCAGTATTGAAAGTTTGAGAAACACTGCTTTTAATGTATGAGTGGTGCACAGAGTATTTTATGACTAATTAATTAATACTAAATTAAGAACAAGTTTAATAATTTTTAGCTACTTCCATGGGCTTGTCTTACAGAGCAAAGTTTTTGAAAGGAGTTTTAAGATAAGAAATTGACCCTCTGAGTTCCTTTTCTATATTTAGCTGATATCTATATTTTGTTTTCTAAGCAACCACCGCATTTTGTAATATGTTCCAATTTAAAATCACAGAAAGGAAAAATAACTTAGTAATTATCCTATTACTTAACTTTTTTTGCTTAAAAGTAACATATACAAAATTTAATACTTATGTCATGAATTTGTACGGTTTATAATAAATATTGTTGCTTTATCGTAAAAGTGCATTATTATTGCATTCAGTAAATTATTATGTATAAGGGGGGGCGCGATAAAAATTGTGATTGAAAAGGGGGGCGCCAGTATTGAAAGTTTGAGAAGCACTACCTTAAGGGGTTAAATAAGCTTTCAGGAAAATTACGAGGTACGTCACCAATTGTTCACGTGCTGTTTTATAGTGAAGCATTGACAAGTACTCTCACTCACTCATCTGAAAATTATTGAACCCGATAATTTTATTGGTATGTTTTGTTGAATGTTTTGAATATTTTTATGCTTGTGTCCTTGAGATGAACTCGGAAACCTGGTGACAAAATGGTGGTTATGCAACTAGAAAATCATGGGCTCCTTTCAATGCCACTTGTTATGTAACGTTATCGATAGACTCTCTGATTCAGCGTAGTGAAAAGTTTAAAGTGAACGGAATCAGTGCATTCCCCTGGTAATGGTTCGGAAAATGCGAGGCGTGGGCAGTACATGCAAGGATGGGGAAACTAGTGCCTTAAAGTTAGTTGTCTTTGTTAAATCTTAAAAAAAAAAAGAAGACACAGAACGCTTTTTCAGTTATAAAAGTGCTCCTAAATCAATATCATATTCAGACTACCTCTTTTATACAACAGAATACAAAATATTTAATAATACAACCTTAGAGAACTAAACTATTTTTCAGGGGAAAAATATGATCCAAAATTCCTCTATACTGTAGTGGGCTAAATGTTTTTTTTTTTCAATTTACAAATGTTCAAGGGAATAGTTGCGAGTTTTTTAAAATGTTTTTAAATTTTAGAGACTGTTTAATTAGTGGATGCTTTTTTGTAATGTCAGGAAGAAAAAAAAAGGGGGGAGGCTGCTGTAGCCCAGTGGTCAAGGTATCGGATCATGACAGGCATGTCATGAGTTCGAGCCCAGAAGCACTAAAGTCTCGCCGTGTAGGGGAGCGATGCCCGTTAAATCTGTCGAGAGCTTCAGCGTCCTCCCGTTGGTGTGGTGTAGTAGTTAGAAGAGGAGGGTGCCATCTCAGGTGGCGCCCACGTCACTTGACCATGGTTCAAAATTACGTAATCCGTCGCCAAAAGCCCTCGTGTAGCTGAACAGTGCGACGTTAATATTCACTCACAAAAGAAAAAAAAACTATTTGAAAGAAGTGAGGAATTTTTTTTTCTGCTTAAATATGCGTTTCGAGCTTTATTTATGACATGAGGTGAAAACAACTTTATGGTAATATATTTCAGCTGATTCAGGAAATATGATTTTTTTTTCACGAATTAGTCTTCCAGAAGAATTTATTTAATTTCATCCGAACATTGTATTAAATAGTCTTGGCTTTTATTAATATCTTTACTTAGTGGCTACATTTAAAACTTTTAAAAATTATATGTTTTAGTGTTGACTTCAAGTAATTCATGATTAGATAGATGGCTTTATTTAATCACCTCATATTACCGCTCTAATTTTATTAGAGAATGCTAGTCATCATCTAATCTTAATTAGTATCTTTATCTTAAAAAAGTTACTAGAATTTCAAATTAAATATACAGTGGTACTTTTTTAAACAAACCATTTTAAATACATCTATTTAAAGTGTAATTGCACTAATATAACGTCAATTAAAAACGGAACATTTTTGCTGATACTATGTTAACAAAGGAAAGATCAAAAGAGTGTATCCCAGTCTACATTTCCTTGCTTTTTACAGAAATGACTATCAGAACAGTCTTTCTAAAACAATGTATCATTTTCTTACGACAAAAATATTTCTATCACTTTTTTAAAAAAGGATTTTCATTAAACTTTAAAAAATATATTCTAAGCAAAAGCAGAAAATGAAATGGGGTTTTTAACCACTGTATGTTTTTAAATACTATTATGCGCGATTATGACATCTTTTTTGGAATACGTCTAAATGTAATAATTCTATTACAGCTAAGAAAATTTTTTAAACCCTAATACAGTGCTTCTTAAATTTTCAATATTTACGACCGAATTTTCAGTCGTATTTTCCCTCTCGCGCCTCCCTCTCATACTCTAACTATATACTATAGCTAAATGCAATAAGAATGTACTTCAATGCTAAAATTGCAATGAGACTTCAATTGCAAACCGTACAAATTATCAAAATAAGTATTATATTTTGTATATAATTTTGTTTATGACAAGCCCATGGAAGTCATTGGTAGTTACTAAACTTGTTTTTAATTTAGTGTATTGATAAATTAATTATCAAATACTTTTTGCCGTACTGATACATTTATAAGTATCTTATAACAATGTGAATATGTATTTTATTTTTTATTATGTCAGAATGTATTTTGTTTTGCTTCCTTTCAGTAAATTGATAATTATTTTAATTCTTTTATTTTCGACTTTTGGAGGTTCTCGCACCCCCCACGTAGGATTATCACGCCCCCTAGGGGGGCACACCCCACAGTTTAAGAAACGCTGCCTTAATCTCAAGTTTCTTAAAAGAAAAACAATATTGGTCCGATTTGTTTCGTTTGCTTAATGGAACTGATAGCCTAATAAAAGTTTTTAGAGAAAGTTGGTTTCTTAAGAACATCTTCTAACTTCTAAAAACTAAGTTACATGAAAAAAACAAGATAACGAACTCCATAATTTTTTTTTTAAAATCAAAAATTAAACTTTGCTTTTCAATTTTTCCAACTTTTTGTTAAATTGCTGTTGACAAATGCTTTGTGTGTGTTTTTAAATATATTTCTACATATCATCCTATGCAGTTTCTAAACATCACCATACGTTCCAATGAAGAAAGAAAAGCGCTTTGTTGACGCCAAGTTACCTTAAGTAGAAGATCAATACTGCCCTGATTTACTTCGTCTTTTTTCCTACTGGAAATGATGGTCGTAACAATCTTTCAGAAATAAGGGGGTCAGAACTTTTAGAAGGTATCCCCCTCTCATGGAAGCTGGTATTCGATATATGTCATAAACTAAAAGTAATGGATTATCTCTCGTGACAAATGTAAGAATCTCAGCTAAAACACGGGACTGAACAAAATGAAGTTCGTACTTGCAGTTGAAAAAGCATCGATGATAAGGTTGAACCTGATTTTGTTCTGAGATATTCTTTGCGTGATAGGAAACATCACTCTAAGGGTCACGCTACACTAAAACAAATGATCCGTTGGATAACAGCAAATTTTCCTTTTTTTAAAACCTTTTTGTACGAACTGTGGACATAATTCAGTTTTTAGCTGATATTTTTTTTCTTCCTTAGAAAAATAATAACAGTGAAGACTTGATATTGTAAAAATAGATTATAGTTGAAAATAAAATGAAAATAACCAATGTTTGTGGTTATTCGCGCCCTGAACCTCTTGGACTTAAATTGTTTAATAAAAACTAAACAGTGCTTCGGGTTGAACGGAGTTAAGTAAAGATAATACGAATATGCTAATATATTTGCGAAAAATATATAAAAAGGGAATCTACTTTATATTTCTTTCTTTTCCTGAGGGAGAGAGGTGATATGGATGCCAACTAATAGATTCATAGAAAAGGCATAAAAAATCTTTTCTGATAATCTCTACTCACATTTTAACCCTAAAAATAATTTTTATATTATTTTTATGGCAAATTTACTTCAATTAAAGAGTTTGTGAGTAGATGGCACCTCTCTCTCTTGGGCTCCTAGATATGTGGGAGGTAGGGAAGAAACATTCGCCATGATCCAAACAATCTATTTATTTATCACACAATGAAAAGACACAATTACAACTAATAATAGTAAGAGAGGGTCTCAATGCTAACCGTGAAAGGGGAACAACGACGGAAATACATGAATGATTAGGAGACTATCAAACTTGATCCTTACTTAATAAAGGATCTAACCTATCATCCAATTTAATCTAATATCAATTTAATCTCAGTGAACAATTGTCACTTTAAAACTTCTTCCTAACGAGTTCTTAATCACAATAACTCAAATATGATACCTTCAGTACCAATCTCACCTGATTCGAGTATATCTCCTCTCCTACTCTCTATTCAAGCTAGGAAACTTCGACTATATAGTAAGTTTATTTGAATATCCAATTTTCTTCTTCCAAAGGGTTGGTTGTGAATAACGCGAATTGATAGCCCAAAGATTTGACAAGAGGATTAGTTGAAGGATCGCGGATAAATACGTCACAAGTTCATTAACTTTGTAGTCCTATCTAATCTACTTGATTTGAAAAATTAGATATATTGTTAAATCAATCATTAAAAATCAAGGAGTTGGTGGTTCCTGTACATATGTTTTTAGTAAACAGCCTAAGAATAATTGTACACTGAAAAACTGTATGTGTGTTTGTTATTCCCTATAAAATTCAACTATGTATCTCTTTTCGAGTATAAGCTTCTTTCTCTTTATGAATTTAGTTCAAAATTTTCCTTACGACTAGGAAAACAAAAACTCCCCTTTTTTATTCACATATTTAATTCAGTATCGTTCTTAGGACAATTTGTATTACATAGCTGCGTTGCTTAATTATAACCATTGCTTCATATAAGATTTGTTATACTTTTAATCCTGATTATAATTTATTTAGTAGATTTAAGTAGATTTTCAACTATAAGAAACTGTGTTCACATCATATGTATATTTTAAAGATTTTGTCATAAGCAAACTAATATAATGTTATTAAAAATTCATGGATAGATAATTTATTGAATTATAGCGTTACTACACAAGAAAAAACTCAAGCATTTAAGGTCCAATAATAAAAATGCTATAATTTAAAAAATGATGCGCTAAAATTTTGCTTACACTATCTAATGATATGAATAAACCATCCTGCCAAGTGATAAAAGCGACAATGAAAACGATAAAAAAAAATACAATAAAATGATAATGTAAGTATAAAATAATATCAATAAATATAATCTCCAATGTAATTCGCAGATAAAAAATAATGTTAATATTCGTTTATGACAAAATAATGATTAGAATAATAACATATACAATTTTATTATTGCAAAGGAAAGTAAAAAAAAAAAAAAGGTTTAAAGAAAAATTAATAGTAAATGCGAGATATGTACACCACCATTAATTTAGTGGGCAAACTTATACTGAAAGAGAAAAGGTAAAATATTTCTGAAATGTGTGTGAAATAGCTAAATTAAAATGTATATGTATTAAGATATTTATTTAATTATAGTAGATGCATGAAAATAATTTTAATTATTAAGAAATTAAACTACTGCTTTGTGATGACCCCCCTGGGTCACACCTTGAACACCAAGATTAATTTGAGGCAAAGAACCACCAAAAGCCATTTTGAATAATAATATTACTTATTTTTGTTATAATTTCCTCAAAAATCTCTGGTAACAAATAATATAATAATGTTACATCTTCTAAAGGGATTTGCCTTTATATTAAATTAAATTACTAAGAATACGATTGATTACTAATCTAGCTCAACTCAAGTAAAGTTTACCGAAATAGGAGATCCGAGAAACACACGGATTCGAATTCTTAATTGTCATTAACTTTAACTAAGTATCTCAACCTGACGCTTACTTTAAGCATACGTGAATTATATTTACCGCTGGCTTATATCAGCTTTCTGGAACGTCTATCAGCACGACGTCTTCACGAATTTAATTTCTTTGAATCTTCTAGTTTAGCTTGTAACGTTGTTGGCTCAATAGCCCACCCTCATCTCTCTTGCTATCTCGCAACCCTCGACTTAAATACCTTATCTAATTTAAATATCCCCAATTTCTTTTTGGAGTTGATTGGAAATAAACGCGAATTTATATTCCCCAGAAAGACGCCTAAGAAGATTAGTGGAAAGGTTCCGTACATATTCGTCACAGCTTAAGGTATGATTTTTTTCAAAAATTGACAATTTTATTTTATAGGCCATCTTGTTAACTTAATAAAAATACCAAAATTTTTATTTTCTATTCACTAAAACAAAAACTACAAGTGTTTTAATAAAAGAAGATGCCATAACTTTACACAAGATGTCAACCTTTAAAATGAGTTTTACTCGAACTGTGTTTTTTTCGAAAAACTCAAACGGGGACAGCGACTGCTGAAAAAGTTTTGAAAATAATTTGCTGAAATTTTTTGTGAATGTTTTATGTAACAGTAGAAGTGTTTTGACCTTCAGATTTATCAATCACTGTTTTATTTCAAAATTTGCAGTCCTTTATGTGAATATAATCACTTTTTTTAAGGCAATTTCATATAGTTACTAAGATAGAGTGTTCTAGTTTTTGTAAAAATTAAAATATCTCTTATCCTGAAGGTAATTTCAAACATGAATAACAAAGTAACACATTAAAATTGAAAAATTTAGAATTTGTTCAAAAGATTTTTGTGCAGAGCGTTCCCCATTTATTTAATTTCTTGTACATTTTCACTAGTTTTTCCCCCTTTTAATAATAATAAACAATTTTTCTGTTTTCAATTTTACTATTTTTTCCTTAAAATATACTAAATAAATCTAAAAATCACAAAAGAATCTCCATTTTTTCAAAAAAAAGTTGTCGCAAGTAGTCGGATACCTTAAGTAAGCTTGTGAGCGACTTACACCCAATGTTTCTCCTTCTCCGTCTTGCCCACCTAAGGGGAGAGGAATGAAAGCAGAACCAGAGACTTCCACAATAACAATTATTTATTTACTCAAACACACTAACCAATAACAAATTATTCTCAAAGTGAATGTCAAAGAAGTAGCAGAGAGAGAAAACAATGTTTAATAAGCAAATATGCGCAAGTAACTTATTTATCTCAACCTAATCTAAATTGGATTCCTAACCTAAAATCTACTAATTCCACACAGAGGCCAAACACCACTTTTAATTTTTACATGCGAAAGTAAAATTTATTCAGTCTCAACTGCGTAGCAAATGTAGCAGCTTCTACCTCCTTCTCATATAATTACAAAACTCTGACTTTATATAGTCGAACTAATATTCATATCACGGTTTCTTCTTGAGAAGGTGTGACAAATCTATACGGAACTTTATCACTAACCTTCTGAGTCGTCCTTTTTAGGGAAATTTAATTCCCTACCTATTTCCAATCAACTCCAAAAAGCGGACGGGATTCCTTGTTATGCAGATTAGATAAAGTATTTAAGTCAAACGGAATAGTAAAGTTAGAGCAGTAGGAGATAGAGATTGAAGCAGAAAGTTATAGTGAAGTTAAATTGAAGATTTCTTGTGTTGGATGATTTAATCTCCGATAAAAGCTGAGCTGAGCTGAATTGCAGTGTGGTAAATATTAGTCTTATTATTGCGAATGAAATTAAAATTAAATGTTCAATAAGAACATGGAATATAATTCTGGGATCTCTTATCGTGGTAATCTCTGCGTGATCGTTATTTAATTGTTAATTAATTGGATCATTAATTAAGTTAATCTAAAGGATATTACCTTTAAAACCTCATAATACTAGTTAGATATATTTGTTAATAAGTCTTTGATTCTATTTGGATAAGATAACCAAATAAAGAAAGTTGTTTATAAAAATGGCTACTGGTTCTTTTCTGAATCCTATTTATTCTCGTTCTCAAAGTGAGGTCCAAGGAGACCTTCACAAAGGATGGTTGTGAATTAAATACGAATGCCAGCCCAAAGATTCCCTTAGAGGATTAGTGATAGGACGCGTAAAGATCCGTCATAAAGTAAGTCTAACATAGTTTTCATTTTAAAGCAAAGAAAAAAATTATTCTAAGTTTTACAAATACAATTTTTGTTGAATAGCAACACTTAAAAGAAACCAAAATCGAAGCAATAATTATAGCCCAACCTCTGCGATACTGGAATCTATTAGTGTGTACATTATATTTATTAACCACCTCATTAGATTCTCCTTTCTCCGAAATACTAGATTGTATTCAATTTGTAGGAAACTATTATAAACCAATTTCTCTCCACACACAAAGTCACTTAGAAACGAAGACGAGCAATTAAAATATGCACTATTCAAAGGGTTAGAGAGAATGACATATCTTTCAGAGTTTATTGCAAGTACTCCCATCTTTTATCAGCCATGGATCTCTCCTGTCAATTACACACATTTCCTGGCAATTTCAGGTGACATATATTTGCTTTCAAAGCCACACTCCACAATCAGCTGGTGATGGCAGAGAAATGTTGAATTTGTTCTCTTTTATGTAAGCACTGCTGCTGGTTCCTTTAGGTTTGGGTAAAGCCCTCATTTTAGATTTCTGAAGCAAATCGATTAAGTTGTCGAAGAGCTTTGTTTGTACAGTATGAAGATTTTGAAACTCATTTCACTTGCTACCTATGCAGATCTGTTAGATTTTTTTTTGCCAGATTTTATTACATGCAGGAGTTATGAGAAGTAAACTGTTTAGTAGCCGAAGGTTGAAAGCAAGACCACTAAGGGAAAATAAGCTGTAAACGTTAATGGAAAATAAAAAAAAAGTTATTTGGATACTTGAAACGAAGACCATGGTCGTGAAATGTAAAGATGAAGGAAGTTGTAGATTCGAACTAAGAAATCTCGAAGCAAATCTTTCTAAAAGAATGTAGATTTCCTTTAGTATTCATTTTATCGTTATTGGCTAGCTGCATCAGTTTCCCCTAAATATGTTTTCTTTTCATATAATGGTAAATAATTGTACCATTCACAGGAATTCCCCCCCCATCTTTACTATATAACCATTTTACTTCCAATAGATATACATAGCTGCATAAAAAAAGCGTGACTTTTAATATATTTTTTAATAAAAATTCAAAATCACACACAGTGGCACAACAGCTCATAAGAGCCATTGCCTACTGTGCCTATCCCAGTATACGTTACTATTGGGCGCTGAGGTGCATGAGCAGATGCCCCGATCAGGTGGTCAGTCTAAAGCAAGACCCCCAGTGTTTAAGTCCCCGAGAAAGCTTGGTACTCATTTATTGACCCACTGCAGTATGGATGAAAGTCTGAGTCGACCTTGCCCAGCCCGGGAAGAGAACCCGGACCTGAGGTGTGGAAGCGCGATACGCTACCACTCGGCCACTGGACCTTATATTTTTTCATAGGTGCAATTAATTTATGCTTTTATGGACTCTCATGGATTAGACACTAGAGCAGGGGTACTCAAACTTTTTTTGCAGGGCCGCATACCTATGTCAGCTATTTCACGCGGGCCGCAACATGAGGTTAAATGGGGGAGTGGAGGGAATGCTTTAAGACCAAGATAACATTGGAAATTTAAAATGTGGAAAATTGATCAAAATATTATAACTCCTGTTTTGCATTTTTAAATTATTATTTTTTATATTTTTTTGTCACTAACACTAAATTAGAAGCATTTAAGAAACACTCCTTCACAATTTCTGTATCAATAAACGGTTTCCTATGAATTCCAATAATAAAACAAACTTTATAGGATGCTTTGTTGCCACTGTGATATTACCACTGACAAAACACTTTGTTGCTGTGACAAGGATTATTCAAGAGAAATCCTATTTATCACCTCTTGAAAGAGATCTTGAAGGAAAAGTGTCATTGAATGATTCCTGTTTATTTGTATTTTTTAAATACAGCACTTCCGTGATAAATCAAACAATTACTAATCTATGTGCGTTTTTCACTAAAAAACAGTCAAAATCATTTAAAATAGAAAAAGAATACCAATTCGTACCCGTACGACACCGACAACAATTGAGATATTTGATATCTTGACAAGGAATTTCCTACAAAATTTTTAATACAATGTTCTTAAATAAGCGAATTTCTCAGAGAGCAATGAGCAATGACCGGGCTAAATAAAAAGGCTCGGCAGGCCATATGTGGCCCGCGGGCCGCAGGTTGAGTATCGCTGCACTAGAGGGTTACAAATTCGTGTCTCGATTTTATCTCAACTTATCGTATTGAATAATAACGGTTTACTGAACAAAAAATCAGTTACGAAATAAGGGTCTTAAGTTTCATGATGTGGAAGCTTTTTGAGTCAGATACCATAAAAAATACATCCACTTCATATGAACAAAATAATAATATAATAAGGGTAAACATTATGAGGTACACAGTACCTATTCCACTTTATATTTAAAATTCATAGTTAGTTCAAATGAACAAACTAAAAAAGGATTAAAATAGAGTTTCGGATTGGAAGTATAATTTTCCTTACTGTCAAGGCTACCATGATCTACCAAAAGTTAAAGAAACAAATGCTTGAAGCAATTTTATGGGAGCATATCGCTCTATTTTACATTTGAAGATTTAAAAATGGCATTGCGATACATTTTTGTAAATAATGAAATAATTGTGATAAATTTAGAGATATTTTTCTTAACCCTTAAAAAAATGCAACAAAAATTTTAATAAATAATGTATTTTGTGTACCTTCGAACTTTAGTTGTTTCAACCGCTTAAATTTCGAAGGAAAAGCTTCGAAACATTTAGAAATCTAATAAATTAATAAATGAATTACATGATGCAGAGTTTTTTTTCTAAGAAATCAAGCAGTTATCACTTTAATGATTATGAATTCCTGAGCAACAAATTCCGGTTGATAAAAAAATGAATGATTTTTTAGTAAACAAATTATTTCTTTCATTACGACAAAGCTTAATAATATTTAATTAATTTTTTTCTCTTTTTAATTATGAGATAGTTTTTTTTTTTTCTTGAAGTAAATAAAAACGTAACAAAAAGTAAAAAAAAAAAGTTTTAAGAGAATTTTTTTATTTCCCCTATCGATTTAATGTTTATTCAATTAATTAATCGAGTTATTATTTTAATTACATTTCTAAGTAAGATTTATCACCAAAAGTGTTGCATTATTAAAATTATTTAGCAGTTCATCTTTTCATTAATTATAATTATTCCCAAATCCATAACTTTTAATTTTATAGAAAAAAAATTTCTTAAAATAAAAATTTATTGTTTCTGTTAACAATTTTACGCCTTTTTCGCAAGAACAAAGAATATTCCAATTTTATAACCTATTTCTGTGAAAAAATCGTTTGATCTTTTCCGCTTTAATATTTTGTGGGAAAACTTTTTCACTTTCTTTTCAGTAATTAAGAATATAATATACTGCAAAGCAACTTCGCGCGTTTTAGTGTAATGTTCCTTCTTTCGCTTAATTTACCATTAAGGAGATTTTTGATGTGGCAAGAGAGCAAACCACTACTGCCGTCTTTTCTCTTATAATTAAATGTATAAAAATACTGGTGTGAACAAGCAATATTAATTACATATCTATAAGAATTTAATCAAATACTTAGGAAGAATTATCTAATTAAGTTAAAACTATGTGCTACATATACCTTAGGAACCTATATGCAGATATTTTAATTTTTATATTGCTCATATGGAGAACGCATTCACTATTTTTCACACATAGACACATTTATACAAATGGACAAAATATTTAAACAAACAGTGGGGACAACATGCTGAAGGAGTTGAAATCCTTTTTCTTAAGAGGTCCCATATAATTTTTGTTAAAAATTTGTACACATTTTATAATACATATTATTTCTGTCTCATTTCAAAGAATAACTTAACATAAATTGTTTAAAATAAACCCATACATTACACGCGTGAGAATGCTATTCGCATTTTATTTTTCATTCGTTTTAATCAATGTTGGTATGTTAACTGAAAATATTTTTAAAAAAAAAACGTTCAAAAATTGAATTCCTTGAGTTAGATTTTTCTACTGTTGAATTATGCAAGTTAAATTGAGCATCTTGAATGTCATTTAAAAATCACGCACGCACACGCGCATTTTCTCTCTTTCTCTTTTTTTCTCTCTGTCTTCTAAAATCTAATAAAATATAATTTGTATTGTTTATGTGGAATTTTGAAGCTATTGTTTAAATGTCTTTACTGCGTTTTATTAATGAGCTAAATTTTAAAGGATTGGTTTTTTTTGTATCCGTAAGAAAAAGAAACAAATTCCATGACGAGCAATTTGTAGCATGACAATTACACTCTTTTGTACCAGATACTTGATATATTTCTATCTAGTATAAAAGAGCAATTTTTTAATCAAAGCAATATCTGAACTGTGTCATAATTTCTGAACTGTTTTAATTTTTTGAGTAAGATTATGAAAATGTTTATTTAATCATACTGTCTCTTAGAAATGTATGCGAATTAAAAAAAATCGTGACGTTAGACAATGCGTTAATATTATATGCCGCCTTTATGAGTTGGCCACCAATAGGATTGAAGAAGTAATCAAGACATCAAATTGAGTTTCTTATACTGATTCACACACAGTGTTTTATTTTCTTGTACATCTTTAGAGAACACATGAAAGTATGCACGAGTTTATTCATAGCGCAATAATTGAATATCGTGTGTAGAAATATCAATCTAAATCAATGCATTAATTGTTTTTTATGGCTTAAACCAGAGGCTCTCAAACTTTTGTTGTCTCAGATCCCTTGCCATGTTTTCCGGTTTCGGGTAGACCTCTGCTTACCTGTTACTGAATTTATCAACTTAAATGTCTTTTTGACAGCTGATAGCACTACTTACTTTAAAAGAATTAAATTTCTAATTTCAGTGAGGTATAGTGTTTAAAACTTAAGAAGCACATGTTAATGAATTAGAGGAAGGAATCTGGTGCTTCAATAACAATTTTTCAATGTTTAATATCAATCTAGTCAGGTTTAACCCTAAATCTCCTTTGTTAGTAAGTGTCCAGTTTTTCCCCCTCTTTCATTTTTCGTATATTTGAGATAGACAAACTGACTGAAACTACCTCTCACTAGGAAAAGCACAGTTAAAAACTTTCTCTCTATATTCTATAATGCGCGACAAATAACAGGTTTTTTAAAGCAA
The DNA here is from genome assembly GCA_019973935.1 of Trichonephila clavipes. Classification (NCBI taxonomy): domain Eukaryota; kingdom Metazoa; phylum Arthropoda; class Arachnida; order Araneae; family Nephilidae; genus Trichonephila; species Trichonephila clavipes. The sequence goes on along the minus strand of BMAU01006123.1, from coordinate 8,297 downwards.
AATTGCTGACATCCGTTTCTAAGCTTTATTTTAAGATCGTTAGGAACTATTCCGATCTGTTCCTATTGTAATATGACATTTTTTCCCAATGCGTCTTGTTGGCGCATGCGCGCCAACGTCATGCGCACAAATGCAAATATTCTTCCTTGCCGCGTTGTGCCGGCAGTTGAGAACTTTCTGTGGAACGAGATAGACGAGACAATTTCTCTTTAATACTCAGACGTGAGCATTAATATAGGACTCTAATACTCGAAGCTCACAATAAAAATTACTTAAAATTTGCTGCGCTTGAAAATAGCATATATATGTTGTGTGATACATGTTGTGTGGTTAAATAAAAAAAGTAAAAAAGAAATAAGCGTGGCTGGTCCGTCGATGAAACAAAAACAACAAACTAAAAATAAACATTCTGGTTCCGCTCGTTCCAGGAGCGATTAGTGCATTATGGATAAGCAAAACAGATTAAAAAGTACCTTGGAAGGTAAAATTAACAGAATTGAAACGTTCATTGAAAGTGCCAACGAAGAAACCGATTCGGTTGAAATAAAAGTAAAGCTAAGAAGTCTGATTCAACTACAAAAAAACGCGGAGGAACTTCGTAACAACTATTACGCCATTCCGAATGTGAAAGATGCAGAGTTAACTGCCGTAGACGAAGATCTCCATCTTCTTGAAGTCCGCCTTGAGTCATTAGAGGTAAGAATTGAAACTATATTCTTAATTCCTCTAAGAAATCAAGTTCTGGGGCAGTAATGAAAACAAATGATAATTTCGAAATAAAAACTAAAATACCTCCTTTAGTTTTACCCGAGTTCTCGGGAAAATACGAAGAATTTAGTTCATTTAAAATCCAATTTGACGATCTGATCACAAATAACATACTACTGAGTGAATCTCAGAAGCTATACTAATGAAGCTAACTCATGAAGTTAATTATTTATGCAGTAATTTTGATAATTTTAATTCCTTATATGAATTTTTAGAAAATAGATACGAAAATGAATGATTAATAATGAATATTCATATTCAAAATATTTTGAAGCTTGAAAAAATACAAAATGAAAATTCCACAGAAATTAGAAATATGATTGATGGCGTTCAAAAAATTTACGAGCATTAAAAGTACTTAAATATGAGCAAAATAAATTATCCAATGTTTTACTTATTAATATTCTAGTTGAAAAACTTGATAGAGAATCGAGAAAAAATTTTGAATTATCACATAAATCCAAAACTGTCCCTACATTTCAAGAATTTATTGAATTCTTAGAACAAAGAGAATCCGTTTTATTGTCTGTGTCTGCTGATAGAAATGCCAAAGTGAACCCAAATAAAACGTGTGCCAACAATTCTAAGCCAAAAGCTTTTATAGTTAACGAAAATAAAAACAAAAATTGTATAGTGTGTAAGTCACAACATCCAATATATAAATGTCCTACTTTTTTAAAATTCAGTATTGACGAAAGACTAAAATTCCTTCGCAAACACAAACTTTGTAATTTGTGTTTAAAATCTAACCATATTCAAATTAATTGCCTTTCCAAATATCGATGCAAATGCGGTGATTCACACAGTTATTTGATTTGTACTCGAAATTCTAATAAATCGAAAATAAAAAATCCTTTAGCTAACGGAAATGAAAAAGAATATTGCGAAACAGTTAACAAGAATTCTAATCCGAATAACCCGACATCAGTGTTGAGTAATAACACATGGCCCAATCAAATAAATAAAAAAAATGTTCTGTTTTCAACAGCAGAAATATATGTTCGCAGAGCAAATAATCAAAAAATAAAATTAAGAGCTATACTAGATTCCGCGAGCAATATTTGTGTGCTTACAGAAATAATGAGTAATTGTTTAGGCATAAAAAAGGAAAAAATAAAGACACCAGTATCCGGTTTAAATGGATTATCACAGAACATAAAATGGAAATTAAAAACAATTATTTCAAACGAAGATAGCAGTTTTGCTGAACCAGTAGATTTCTTGATTGTAGACAAAATAACTGAATTTACACCCTCTTCAAGTTCAGATATTTCCAATGTGGAAATTCCAAAGTTTTTGACGTTAGCTGACAAATCATTTTATGAAGCAAACGAAGTTCAAGCTTTGATTAGCGCTGATATATTTTTTAAAGTTTTAAAACAGAATACGTATAAAATAAATGAAGAGTTGTTTTTCAAAGAAAGCGAATTTGGGTGGATTGCGTGTGGTAAACTTGAAGGAAGACAAACTAATAAACAAGGACTGTGTTTTTTAGTAAACAATGACTCTATTCAAGATACTTTAAAATTATTTTTTGATTTAGAGGGTTTGGGGATACGAGATGATCCAGTTCTTCATGAAAGGGATCAAGCTATATAAATTTTTAAAGAAACTGTTGAATTCGAAAAAGGCTGTTATATCGTGCAACTTCCCTTTAGAACAGTGTTTCTCAAACTGTGGGGCACGCCCCCCTGGGGGGCGCGGTAACCGTGTGAGGGGGGCGCGAGCATATTGAAAATAAAAGGTTTAAAAAAATAATTTTTTGGAAGGAAGTAAAACAAAATGCTTTCTGACATAATAAAAAATACACATTTACACTGATATAATTTATTTTTATCACCTGGTGATCATCAAAAATAAAAGATTCCACTTCAAACGCTCATTAGCCACCTTTGATCCTTTAACCAAATTAAAAAAAATATTTTGCTTGCTTTGCGGTCAATATGAGAACGATGAGAGATTTTTTTTTTCCTTTTTTTTAACCTAAAATATTACTTTAGCTGACCTTCGAACTTACTGGTATGGTTATCTCCGTCTTTTTTTAGGGAAGTTGTAAATATATATAATATATTTCTGTTTCATCTTTTTCCACGTGAAAGAGTTTTATGATATATAGATAAGCATGAGTATTCTGAAACACATAATTCATAATGAAAAACGTTTTACACAATTATTTTTTAGAACATGCTACACTTTCCGCATGAACAATTTTGTAGTTTTGATTGCTGTGTTGTACGACTTATTATGGTTTATAAATGTAAATAAGCTGAATATTAAAAAAAATGGGCATCTGTGATCCCTAATGAAGGAAGTTGAAACTGATCAAGCAATTGAAGGACCTACTGAAATAATGCATATTAATCAAGATAACGAAAGTAAATATTAGAAAAGCGTTAGACATGAAACGTTTGAGTTGATTTGAAATTTTTAAATGCTTCCTAAAGATCTCTATGAAGAAAACTATGAAGAAATAATCTAGCACTTCGCCTTGTCAAAAAGACACAAGAAAGAAAAAGTTCAAAATGTAATTTGTAGATCATCAAACAACAGCAAAACTACAAAAACGTGAACAAAATATGACAGTTTAGCTGGAAAATAACGCTCCTGTGTTGTTATCGAAAAGTGTCTGTGATTTATGTCCTTTATTAAGGACACGCACATTTGGAACATTTTCTTTAGTTTTATTGGATTTTTTCTCAAATTTTCTAAGAAAAATTGAAAAGTCATTGAAAGTAGGTAAGTATATTTTCTTTAATTAAATTATTCACTGGAATTGGGATTTTTATCGTGTATAGTAAAAATAACTATAAAATAAATTATAGTTTTAAAACAAACTAAAAAACACGCTTTTATAGTGAATAGAACTAAAAAGTAAAAAAAAAAAAATATTCCTTAAAAGTAACATATACAAAATTTAATACTTATCTTGTTAATTTGTACGGTTTATAATTATGATCGTATTGTAGCTTTAGCGCCAAAGTGCATTATTATTGCATTCAATACCTTATTATTTTTAGGGGGGCGCGATAAAAATTATGATTCAAAATTGGGTCGCCAGTAGTGAAAGTTTGAGAACCACTGCTTTAGAAAATCCTATAATGAATTGTCCGATAACTATCCCCTAGCTAAACAACGTTTCCAAAATTTACGGAGAAGATTTGGTCATGATTCGGAATTATATCAGCAATACCGTGAAATTATTCGCGATTACACAGAACAGGGTATTATAGAAGAAGTTAAAACCGAAATTACAGATAACAAATTAAAAAGACCTGTATATTATTTACTTCATCAGGCCATAAGAAAAGACGGTCGTTTAACATCAAAAACAAGAATTGTATTTGACGCTGGAAGTCATCAAAATAATGAACTCTCATTAAATGATTGTTTGTGGCCAGGAATTAATTTAAATCCTAATCTCTTAGACATATTAATTAATTTTAGATTGAATGCAATAGCCTTTTGTTCTGATATTAAACAAGCTTTCTTACAAATTTGTCTTGCTGACGAACACAAAGATGCCGTTCGATTTCTCTGGAGTGATGACGAACCGTGTGTTCATAAAAGGCCTAAACTACAGGTATACCGTTTTAATCGAGTAAATTTTGGTGTTAGTTCAAGTCCATTTCTTCTGGCAGCCACGATTAGGCATCATATTGAGAAATTTAAACATGAAATCCCTGACACTGTAGAACTTTTAGATAAAAATTTCTACGTTGACGATCTTATTTCCGGTGGTAACGAATTCGAAGAAGCTCTTCAAACTTCACGAAGAGCAAAAAATATTATGGAAGCTGCTGGAATGGACCTCAGAAAATGGATTACTAATGATGCTAATTTAATGGAGCAATGGAAGAAAGAAAATTTTAATGTACATCCTGTACATGAAACTGTAAGTTTAGGAGCAAACGGAACAAAGGTCCTAGGATTATCATGGAACACTAATGAAGATTACTTGACTACAGATACTAAAAGTCTATTGGAATTTGTTTCCTTAGATAAAAATACGCAACGCTTCATACTGCAAGCAGTTGGAAAGATCTTTGACCCATTAGGGTTAGTTTCTCCTTTCACCGTTAGAATGAAATACCTCCTTCAAGATCTCTGGAAGGAAGAAATTCAATGGGATGACCCTTTGCCAACACATATTGAAAAGGAGTGGAAAAAATGGTGTGAGGAGCTACCCCACTTACGAAATCTAAAAATACCTCGACTAGTTCTAGATTCTACTTTGCTGGAAGATGATGTAGAGTTGCATAGCTTTTGCGACGCCAGCAAAAAGGCATATGGCGCAGCCATATATTTGAGAACTAAGTCAAGAAATGGAATTTCTGTTAAACTTGTGACTTCAAAAAGCCGTGTAGCACCATTAAACTGTGTAAACCTGCCCAGACTAGAATTACTTGGAGCTCTAGTCGCTGCTCGTCTGGCATCTAAGGTGAAAAAGATTGTGAATCTTAAAAGATCCTGTTTACAATATCACTGGACTGATTCCAAAATAGTTCTGTTTTGGATAAAGGGTAACAAGACCCGATGGAAGCAATTTGTTGCTAACCGAGTCAACAAAATAACCAGCCTAACAGATCCCCACTCATGGTACCATTGTGCTGCTAAGGAAAACCCAGCAGACTTCCTCTCTCGTGGACTGAGCGCTGACTGTCTGGTGTCAAATTCCAGGTGGTGGACAGGTGCAGAATTTTTGTCCGATTCTGAATTTCCTAAAAACTTTCAGCAAGTGGTTCCTGAGTTAGACTACCTCACCGAACATGAGAAAGAGACTGTAGTTCAAGAAAGGAAAAAAATTGCCTGAAGCTGACAGAAGTGAAGAGACTGTCTTGCTGAATAGTGATTCCTCTAGCATCCTTGACGAACTTTTAGAACTTTCTAATAATTATTTCAAAGTTATTAATATTTTGTCTTATATTTTCAGATTCAACTACAAGTGTAGGAATAAGTCCAAAAAGGTTGGACCTCTGACTGTAGCCGAATTCAAGGAGTCAGAAATTAAATTGATTAAGCATGCTCAAAGATCCTTGTTTGATAAAAAAGAAATTCCAAGTTGTATTTCTAATTTATTTCCATTTGTAGATGGGGAAGTAATAGTTCGCGTAGGTGGAAAATTAGAAAATGCTTCTGTGCCATATCTCCATAAGCATTCTGCGATTTTACCAAAAGGTTCAAAATGAAGTAAACTTTATTTTAACACCTTGCATACAAGACTCTTTCACGTTGGCCTACAGGGATTATTAAATGCTGTACGACAAAAATTTTGGCCTTTGAGCGGTCGTAGCATCGCTTATAAAACCGTTCATCAATGTGTGACATACTTCAAAAGCAGACCCATTCTCTCTTCACAAATTATGGGTAATTTACCCAGTGAAAGAGTAAACATATCGAGCCCATTTAATATTGCTGGACTTGATTTATGCGGTCCCTTTTAGTAAAATATAAAAATCAGAGAAAGGGAACTCTAAATAAAGTGTACATTTGTGTTTGCATATGTTTTTCTACGATGGCTATCCATCTCGAGTTATTATCGGATCTCACTTCCGATGCTTTGATAGCAACGCTTAAACGTTTTACTAGTAGACGGGGTAAATGCTCCAAAATTTACACAGATAACGCTACTAATTTCGTGGGAGCAAACTCCATAGTAAAGAAATTTCATAAATCAATTAATTTTCCGGATGAAAATTTAGCTAAATATTTCGTGTCAGAAAATATTGATTGGAAATTTATACCTCCCAAGTCCCCTCACTTTGGAGGTCTTTGGGAGGCAGGTGTAAAATCTGTGAAGCACCATCTTAAAAGAGCAATAGGAAATCTTCACTTTACCTTTGAAGAATTTGAAACTATTATGATTTAGGTAGAGGGAATATTAAATTCGCGTCCACTGACTCCCCGCAGTAGCGATGCAGATAACTTCGATGTTTTGACCCCTGGTCACTTTTTGATAGGGAGACCTATAACATCAATACCTGAGCCAAATTTAATAGATGTAAATGAAAATCGTCTCAGTCGATGGGAAAAGATTACCAAGGTTGTGCAACGCACATGGAAAAAATGGAAATCTGATTATTTGAATACACTGCAATCTAGATCGAAATGGACAACTGAAAAAATGATCTAATGATTGGTCAAATGGTTTTAATCAAAGAGGATTTCTTACCTATAAATACTTGGCCTTTAGGTCGAATCTTAGAAGTATATCATGGGTCAGATGGAAAAGTGAGAGTTGTCAAGGTTAAAACTCAATCAGGAGAATTTAAAAGAGCTATTAGTAAAATAGCTGTTCTCCCAATTGATACTAAGTAAATTGTGTGTTTATGTATTGCTATATTATATTTCATTTGTGTAAAATTGTTGATTTAACTTTATTATTACATTTAAATTGTTGTAATCATTGTATTTAATTATGTGCTAAATTTATATGTATTGTGCTAATTATGATATTTGTAAGTTCTTGCATGTGAACATGGCAAAACCGGGTGGGATGTTGGCGCATGCGCGCCAACGTCATGCGCACAAATCCAAATATTCTTCCTTGCCGCGCTGTGCCGGCAGTTGAGAACTTTCTGTGGAACGAGATAGACGAGACAATTTCTCTTTAATACTCAGACGTGAGCATTAATATAGGACTCTAATACTCGAAGCTCACAATAAAAATTACTTAAAATTGGCTGCGCTTGTAAATAGCATATATATGTTGTGTGATACATGTTGTGTGGTTAAATAAAAAAAGTAAAAAAGAAATAAGCGTGGCTGGTCCGTCGATGAAACAAAAACAACAAACTAAAAATAAACACGTCTATATGTGAATTCATTGTCTACTGTGGTATTACTATAAAAAAAGCAATTTCAAACCTTGTTTCAAAATCTTAGAAAAGGGCATTTAAAAGTTGAACGTAGGTTAAAATGTCCTGGTAGATTGTCTGTGACAAATTCAGAAAATTCATGGCGACCAATATTATACTTCTTTAGCTTAATTCTAGAAATAAAAGCTGCTTGGTAAAATTTATGCTGTCACCTAGTAACCACAAATTAACTACACTAAATTTAGTAAATAAATCAGTTAAATTGGTAAAATTTGGGTTTTTCCTCTAGAGAACACTTTTTTTAAAGATTAAAGTCACGACCTGGTTTAATGAGAGTCACTATCATAGACCCCCAAATTATTTTTTCACTGTTGTGGACCGCTTGCATGTCACCATAGAACTCTGGGAGTCTATATAGACAACTTTGGGAATCACTGGATTAAGCCATTCATTATGTAGAAAAGAAGTACAACCAATTTTGCATGATGCTTGTTTTTATTGAGAAACAAGTTAAAACCCATCTCTCAATTCAAACTCAAAACATCAGAAAAGTTCATTACAACAAATTACTTTAATCACATGCAGGTCAATTCAATTCAATTTAGAATAGTCTAATTTTAATTGCTTAATTTTTATTTTTAATTGTGGTTTTTTGAAATTGCACGATTGCTTAAAAAATCATGTAGTTAAGAAAATCTTAAAGTTATAGTGTTT